>CALNHX010012776.1:0-22597 GCA_940337035.1 Agriotes lineatus
TTAAGAACAAATACGTGGAAATTAAGCAGTTTAATAGAAATCTGAGAATTTGCGAAGCGTAAATGAGGAACCATATTGCATATTCGATCTACAGTTTTGATGTAGAGCTTTATTACATTTTTATTTGGAATTTCAGGATCACAATGTTAAGTACACTAGCGTAAAATATTGAGTTTTTTATTCTTTCGTTCTTGACAGTATCCCATTTGTAATTATTCTCTCAATTAATCTGCCGGTTTACTTCATAATGTTGCTTTCTCATTCTATCTTTACAAGCTATTTTTTCTATTTCTGTTCTTTTATTTGTGGTGGTTTAGCAGTGGATGAGGTAGCATGGCTCAGTCGTTTAGCTTGCTGGGATACTGATTCACGTTCCTCTAGGTGGCCAGGTTCGAATCTCGCCGGGGCCATGTAGCTTAGCGTTTTTCGTACCTGAAAATAGTCGTGGAAGGCAACGGGATACCACCACAATGCCACCGAATCTATTCCCAGGATATTTCCACCCCAGTCAAGGGTTGAAATCGTCAACGTGCTGCAATATTTAAATTTCTCATCAGTGCCATCTTACATGGAAGTAGCAGCACCAAGACAAACCAATTGAGGTTTAGGGCTCTACTGTGACGCTATACATAGAATAACTTAGTTGTAAGCATTATTGTAATATACCTTAGAGCAATGTAAATCATGTAAATAAAGCATGAAACACTTGAAGAAAAAGAAGCAGTAGGGGGGGGGCGGGGGGGGGGGGGGTAGGGAGTCCTAGGTAAAAGCATCCGGTTCTAAGCCAGAAAATAGGTTCAAACACCAGTCGATGATTTCGGAGGCTTTCACGGCCATTGTCATTAAGTAACAAACGACTTCCAGGATTGGGTCGTGACATGATTGAGGTCCAAGAACTAAACGTTTCGCCGACTTTCGTAAGGGACTTCATCAGGAGGAAAAGCAAAAGAGCATGATAATCCAACGTGTAAACCACGCCAGAGGCGAAACTATTCTAGCTCTCTAACTCTGGCGTGGTTTACATGTTGAGTTACCGTGCTCTTTTGCTTTTTCTCCTGATGAAGCCCTTTACGAAAGTGGGCGAAACGTTGAATTCTTCGACCTCAATAATGACACCGTCCAATTCCGGAAGTCGTTTGTTACTTAATCAAACACCAGTACCTCCAGCGGTCATAAAAATCTCGGGCCGACTTTATTGCGATTCCCTAATCTCCTCAATCTCTGCAAAGGGAAGAAACCGATCCTCCTGCAGTGGAAATTTTTCCAATAATGCTGATGACAATGATAATTATTTGGTTCTTTATATTTTAGCCTGCAGAATTAACGTTTTTCCAAAAACTACTCCTACACAGTAAAAAGGTTACAAAAACAATTTTTAACAATTAAAATGCTCTTAGTTTTTACTTATGGTTGCAATGGTTGAGTAGTCGATGTGTATTAGTCCTTGACTCAGGGGCTTTCTTTTGCGGTTTTCATCTCTTCGGACTTGGAATACCATACATTTTTGCATTTGGCATGATACCAGCATCATATTTAACCAAGATAAATTAACTCCTATAGCGATAAAAAAGGTGCATCTTTTTTACAGCGATAAAAACGTCTGTTCGTCATAAGCAGACTACATCTAGTAGGCGTACGTCACTTTCATGTCTGCCCTGTCAGTTATAATTACTTGGTGAAGTTATTAAGATAATTATTGTTGTTCATTCATATATTATGTCGTTAACTTATCTTGCCAAAAAACATTCAAGCTTTTCTTTTAAGGATAACAAAAAAGCTCTTGTGTTTTACTTTCAGTTACAGGCCGCCATATTGAAAAAATAGCCGAGGATATAATACTTTTTGCTGATTTATTATATTTTCACAGTAACGGTACTTTTAACGCAAAATTTAACAGTAACTCGACCTTCGATCTCGCGATTTTGTTATGCCAGTTTTTCTCGTAGACTTACTGATTGGCAAAATTCTTTCGTTACAAAGAGAAATTTATCCGATAACAAAAAAGCTCTTTTGGTTTTACTGTTGAAACTTTCAGTTGCAGGTCGCCATATTGGAAAAATGACCAAAGATATGATACTTTTTGCCGATTTTTATATTTTCACAGTAACGGTGCCGTTAAAGCAAAATTTGTACTGGACAAAAATTAAAGAACATACAATTTCTAGTAAAGTATAGCCAGTAACTGGTTTTGATAGACCCGTTAGTTTTCGATATATAAACATGTCTTTACAGAATTTAATGCACTGTTTTCTCTATATTAAAATTTTTGCACAGTAATCATGAAAATCGTCTTTTTTAACGAGAAATCGTGAAGAAAGCAAAAATTTTTTTTAACAAAAACTCGTAAAGAAAGTAACGCCTTTTTAACTATTTTATTGAAATTGTAAATTGCCAATTTGTAAATTCTGAAGTCCTTTTCGACCAAATATCGAGTAAAAAGGGCCACTGTGCAAAAAATAACGTGTACAAGAACAACACGTATGAAAGCTTCGCCCTCGTTAATCAAACTACAAGTTCATGAAAAAAGTACGACTTTCGTAACTCATTGTACAATATAGATACGTACTATTTCAGGTATTTTCCTTGGTATTCGTATGCCTTATCAATCTACTGTGTTGTTCTGTTTACCTGATCTGCTTTGCAAATTATTCCGGTCTCTGTTCCGCTGATTTCAACTATAAAGATCTTTGAGAGACTATCATTTTTAAAATCTTGGTTTAGAGTCTCTCGCTACCAGCAAAAACTCTAAAAAAAGACTTTAGAAGCAGAAATGAGTGTGCAATGTGCTGTTCGAATGACAACACACAGCTAGTGAACCATTCCACCCTGAACTCATGGAAAACCCTTTTAAAATCTGCATTTTTGTAATCATTTCATGTTACGGCTTTCAAGCCCTGTGAAAGAGGAAGAATAATATTCACCAATAAAATATCATCGGAAATACAGAAGTATTTTTACAATGACATCAAAGTTGGAAACTATAAAGGCAACATAATTGGGAAAATCTGAAGAAGTTCCAGAAAGTAGACCAAGCACTTCTCCGACATCCACATCATCGCAGATCTCTCCTTTACTTCCAAATGTGCTTCCCGGTGGCAGAATCCGTATCGACCAAGCGATTGAGGAAATAATAACTAAATATTCTAAGATATTACTCGTATTTAAATTCTGATATGAGGGCAGCATTTATTCATGTGTCGCAAAAGAACAATCTGCAATTCTTCTTCAGGAAAATCTGTTCTACATCCAGATATTTCTCTGCCTAGAATCCACAAAGATGAACATGATGTTTCAGCTAGACAAAACCAGATTAGCAAGGAATGGGCAGATCCGTTCCAAGAAGTAGACATGATAAGTTTGTGTATTCAAATTATTCCGTCTACAAAAATTGCCAAAGAGTTGATTAAAGCCCAAATAAATTTATGAGAATTTCAAGAGAGAGCACCTGTACGATGACTCAAAACCAGACGAGTTTCCTAAAGCCTCTAAAGAAACACATTTTCTGAGTTGAAGAAAGTAAATAAGTCACCAGTTTGTTGTCAAGGCATAAATATACCTGAAGAGCTGAAGAGAAGTGGATATGAGAACGGTTCCTTCCTACACACTAGGACCTATTCCACAGCCCTTGCCTACTCCTGATGGTTCGATTCTAAAAAGTCGAAACTAATGGAACTATGTCCAAAGACGTTGTACCTTCTGAAGACATTCTTAGTGGTGAAGTTAACATCATTGATGGAATGTGCCTGGTTTACACAGGGAACACAACCGTTTGGTCAAGTAACAAAGAAGCGCTTTTCTAAAAGTATGGCCGTTTAAGTACTCGCCAAGGCTCGTACTCAAACCTGCCATACTTGTTCTAATATACTATAACAGGTAAGGGAAAGCTTTCAACCTACAAAATATAAATGAAAATTTTTGATTGCAGAGGTACTCTAAGTGCTCTTGGTACTGAAGCTGACGTACCAAAGGAAATAAAGAAATAGCTTGAGATGTTTGTGTGGCAGCTCTACTATGGAAAATAAAAGTCCACTTACATAAAATAAATAATTGCGTTATATTATGTTTTTTTGCTAAAAAGTGGTCAGTGTAATCTCATAGCCTCCCTACGTATCAACACAGAAAAAGAACGTACTATCAGGCTTTCGTTTGGAAGAAGTGTTTACATGGTCACTCCATCTTCAAGCTACAGAACATCACGGTTGGATTTCTGGAACAGACAATGACGGAAGAGCTTGTGTGGAAGTACAGACCTCCTGATCCTGGACACAATAAGCTACTAAACAGTTTATTCTACAAGAAAAGTTAGTACATATAAATTATGTAGCATTTTATTCTCTACAATAGTATTTTGGTGGATTTTTCCAATAGGAGAAGCCGTTTAAAAGGTAACTGCACGAAAAGCTGAAATGGACTAGTATGACGGCAATTCTTTCAATATGGCGGCCAAGCATACCTCAGATTTCGAGCTTATCATCAATACCTGGAACATTAGGAATGCAAAAAGATCAAGTATGCAGAAATGAAACCATATACCTAATTTTGAATCCTAGTTCAATGAGTATATAATCTCATCTTCTCCTATGCTATCAGGCACAATTTTTACAACTATCATTTTATCAACCAGTGGCGTATTTACGACCAAAGCTTAAAAAATATAACTGAAAAAATATTTGATTTGGATATACGTATTAGTCGTACTGCGTACGCTTCACTCAAATATATGTTTTTGCTTAATACAGCTGGACCCATTCCCTACTACATATTTTTTGAAATTATTACCTCCACTGTTACATATTTTATTTCATACTGTGGCCCGTTTTTTGTTTAAATGGATGATTTTGTTACGGAAAATTAAGCTTTACAGTATTAGGTATCGTAATAATTATTACAGTACTGTGTACTCCACCTATCGTTACTCAACAACTTCGGTTGCTGGTTGCTATAAGAATTTTATTATTTTTTTAAGACGACTAGGTTATTTTGCAGCAAGGAAGTAAGTGAATCTTCGTCCAAAAATGCGGTCCAGTAATGAAAAAAAAACTGTTGTACGCTATACGTCCGGTAAACAATTGTTCACGGTATTCATTTCGAAATTCCAGAGGAGGCGACCTAAAAACCGTAGAAATCTGTTTACCGGACTTACAACGTCAATATATATTTCATTATCATGGTGGTCTCGTACTATTCGGAAATACAGAAATATCGAAAAAGACCAAGTTGCCATGTAATATAGGCATCCCAATTAACATTGTTGGAAATCACGTTTAGAAAAATATGACAATAGCAGTGGCGTACCGCATTTTAAAGAATTAACAAAATAGGAAGCTATTTACCCCAAACCACTAAAAAACAAGTAACTTAGCACTGAATAGAAAATTTGACACACAGGAAATCCAGAGTCGTAGAAAATTAACACAACGTGAGAATTAAAAACTACACCACAAAGGTCGAATCGGTGCTTGCATGCGACATTAAAACATAAAATTCACTACATTCCCAAACGTCACTTGTTATGTGGTGTTTAGTCATGTATCATTATGTCTCTATATATCTACATCCGTCAGTATTAATAATATAAACAAGCAGATATGTCTATCTATGTCTGTATCCGAAACGCGTGCAAGTTAGTTGCAGTGACCTACGCCATCTAGCGGAAAACTAGCAAACTAAATACAGTTTTCGATAAATACATTTTTAGTTACAGAATTATAAACTAAAATAAAATGTATAATTTAATAACAGATATTGTTGTTTCAGAACTGAAGGGCAAATAAGAAACTTAAAAGCAAGGGATCGTAGCCCCCCAAATCTTGATTAAATTGGTAATTTTAAAACAGATACAGTTATAACAATATTTGATTTGTCAACAATCGCTTTTTAACTCATCGAGATCTTTAGCATTGCTTTTTGGGCAGATAAGGTGCAATAGTAATATTTGAAGTTGAATGTGGTAAAACTTCGAAACCATGTTTGGTCAGGGATCGAATAATCCATTACAGAATGTAATATATTATGTCCAAAACTCTCGCTCCCAAATTGATAGTCTGTATGCAAGTTTTTCAATCGTATATTAACTTTAAACTTTATACCAATTACAGACTGAGCTCTGTATAGTAGTGGTGTTAGCACATCTGCTTAGCATTCGCGAGGTCGCGCGTTCAATACCCGTGGCCGTCTCCTCTGATTCAGGTTTTTAGGTAATTTTCCTGAGTGAACAGAGTACCTACTCTGAGGCGAATGCCGGGGCAGTATTTCTCCACCTTTCCTGGCCTCTCTTCCATTCTCTACCCCTCCTTTCTCTCACCCATTCTATAATTCCCGTTCTTGGCTGAAGAGGGACGCAAGGCCCCTATAGCAGTCCGCCCCAGTTGGGGGAATTGAAATGATCCTAAACCTTTTTACCTTCTTTTACCAATTACAGGTACAGTTAAAGTTTAAGCTAGTACTAAAGTTATTATTTTTTAGTATTTTCAACAAAGTATAATACCAATAATCTTGAACGTCTGTGCATTGTTTAGTTATTGACGCATATGACATTGCTAAGTAAACTGTAAACTACTTGAGTTAGCACTGGCTAAGCACCCTCATTTTAAGAATGCTCTCTTGTTGTTTAATCAATTTCGATTCAAATCGCATTCTGTTTATATGAAATAACAATAGCTTAAAACTAAGTTTCAACGTACAAATAGATAACGGTTTTATCTTACCTTATCTTATCCCTTTATAATACCGGCTTTCCTGTTTAGTCTCCCGCTCAATATTATATATACAAGTGACTAGCGACGACTGAGTAACGCTTGTGCTTCAACAGCACAGTTTAACTTATTAACATTATCGTTGACTGGCCGCGGAAAAATATTGCAGTTCGCATTAAACCAGCACGACAAAGCAGAATTTAAATAAATACTTAAAACGAATCGCTTTCAAATGTCTGTTTTTGCATAGTGATCGTGAAATTCGTCTTTTTTTAACGAGAAATCGTATTGAAAGTTCCACTTTTTTAAACGCAAAAATCGTGGAAAAAGTGTACTTTTTTAAAATATTTTATTGAAATGTCAATCTGACAGTTGTAAATTCCTTTTCGACTAAATTTCGACCAGGAGATCACTATGCAAAAAAAAACTAGGTTTACAACACGTTTTGAAAGTCCTTTTTTTCATTCATTTGCTTGATTAACTCGGGCTTCGCCCTCGTCATCAAACTGCAAATTCATGAAAAAAAGTATGACTTTCAAAACTAGTTTTACAAATCACTATTTTTGTCTAATAGCGCTTAGTAAACTTATAATTTGTGCCCTGATTAATTTACAGTAAAGGTGGAAATAAGTTTTGTATAGAGGAAATATATACAGGGTGGTGATTTGGCCATGCAGCATGGGCTTTCAATGTTAAGTGATTTGGTCTCCTAATTATTCTAGAGCTAAAGTGTACAGCTGATTGCAAATAAAACTGGGACAGCTAATATGTAATATTGTAATATGAAGTACAATAACATATTACATACTCGTAATTATGTTACTTTTCTTATGCTTCTATCTTTAATAGTATTTTATGTATTCACCTACGGAAATATAAGTTAGAGAAAGTTTCACACGTTATGAAAAACGCAAAAAGTAGTCTCAAGACTTGTCCCACTTTTATTTGCAATCAGATGTACATAACTTTTCTGTACGGATAATACTGCATCCATACATACTACTATTTAAATTTTTGTAACAAGTTACTTAGTGAGCACAAATTTCCAGCATAAAACTATTTTATCCTTTATGCTTTTTCTTGCGTTGAATGGAGTTGAATGAGAATAGAATCTAATAATTATTATAAACGTTGCACGTTGTAAATGTTAAATAGTAATGACAAATATAAATGCGCCCATGTTTGTTTGTTTAGACAATTCGGTGTCGGCATACTTGCGCCCAGCTCATTTGCGCCAACCGCCATTTTCGGCCCATTTGCGCCCCAAAAAATGTGAACTGTAATTAAGGTTTTATTTGTGCCCTTGCTTGCAACCCATTAGTCATCAAAATATCCAAAGTTGGCCGACTAGTGAGGTGATCGTGCAAAATAGTTATTACAAAACACTAAATTTAACAATTGTTCGCATAGCGAACTTCTAACCTCTATGCGTTTCTGTTGGTACTTTAAGTTTTGTGTTTATTTAGGATTTATTTTTAAACTTTCAGTGTTGTTCCACTGGTGACAAATTGATTAATCAGTTTATAAAAGCTCATAAAAAGTGCACCACACATTCCTGAGGCGCTCTGTATTGTCTCTTACCAATAATAGCGGCTTTAAAGCTTTTAGTAATTTTTTCCAGGTTCAATAAAAAAGTATGTAGTATTTAATAATAATAATAACGTCTTTATTCTAGCAAATAAACAAAACATTCTTTTTATACTAAACGAAACACATGCGAAATTCAGCTCGATAATAATATTATCAGCTTATCTAGTAATTTACTCGCAAATAATTCTGCTTTTTTTGTATTATCTCTAACCTCTTTTTACCTACCGATGTAGTAGTTGGTGATATGTAATAATATATAAAATAGAAAGACGTTAGTTGACAATAATTATAAAGAGAAGTAATAAATGACACAACTTTTATATTTTGTTAAGAGAGCAACTTAACCGCCCTGTCGACTACTAAGTACTAACTAACTTGTTTTTCTAAAAGTATATGAAGAACTACTAAAATATAAAAAGTTAGTTTAGTTAGTATGTTGTTTAATTCCGATAGCATTACGTTCAAAAGCTAGGTGTCACTGACAGGCTGATAAAATCGAATCTGCAGAATTATGTATGTATATGAATTATTAGTCAATAAATTTGACACCAGTGTAGCTCGGCTTAGTTTAAAAAAAGTCCAAATAAACACAAAAAATAAAGTACAAACAAAAAGGCATAGAAGTTAGAGCAGCTACGCAAAAATGGTTAAATTTAGTGGTTTTGTAATAACTATTTAGCATGCAGGAGACCGCTTCACTAGTTGACCAACTTTGGATGTTATGATGACTAATAAGTTGCAAGCATGAGCGCAAATGAGACCTTAATTACTGTTTCCGGGGCGCAAATGGGGCGAAAATGGCGGTGGGCGCAAATGATCCAGGCGCAAGTAGGCCTATATTATCGACAATTCAACGGCAACAGTGATTTCCTCAAAAGTAATTGTAATTTCTCGATTTTCCTACTTTCGGAAAATGGACATTCTAACCAGTATCGATGTAATATTTTTTCTCTATAAAATAGGTACATTTTACTTCTAAAACAATTTTTTGAGCAAATAATTTACGTTTACGATTTAACATCGAAATCCTTACCCTGTGTCATACAAGTCACCATCTGGCATGTAATCCGATTATTTTTGGTAATTTTTCATTAGACTGTTGTTAAAATTATTGTTCGTTCTTGAATCTTGGTTCTGTGATTTTTTTGTCTTACTTAACGACTCTGTAGCTTAAAGAATCAGCGACTGAAAATGATTTTGGAGACTCAGTCATTGTAATTATTGAACGAACGACTTGCGATTCTGGCCCGTGTCATTGTTGTCAACAATGCGATATATGCCAAATAGTAATTTAATTCCCCCTTTTCGATTTTCACAACATAAAATGTTAGATAACACATGTGGAGCTAGATGCTAACGTATGTTTATCTCAAAAAATTACTTTTGTGGTGTAGAATAATTAGGAGAGAAAATAATGGCGTGTTAAGTGTTACCATCTTTGGATTTCTTATAGTGCGTGGATTTATTATGGACTATAAAATTTGGATTAATCACATCTTGAAGAGGAATTAACCTTATTTTAAAAAATGTTGTTGTATATGTGCTGAGAAAGGTTTTTGGAGCTAAGATTTATTAAAATACTTTAGTATCACATTTTCTGAACATTTCTGTATCATTTGGTATTAATTTGTATTTGATGACCTGATAAGTATAAAATATAAGTGAACAATGAGCCACAAGAAGATGAAAGAAACTATTTCGTGCAAATTTTCCCACATAAAATATTTAAGGGTTACTAATTCCATACAACCTTCTTAGCATATTGCGAACTAGTACATACTAGCTACTGCAAGGTTTTGATTTGTCTCATCGCAGTGAGGCTGCATCCGACAAATAGCACCATTAATCAGAAAGAAATATTATATAGTTTAGGAATACTTGGAGATGCACGGAATATTGGGTCGTGGACAAAGTAAACATGGGTTATGTAAACACCATTGTGTTCCTGGATGCCAGCGTTAAATTGGTACCTCAAGGACTGGTCTATTTTATAGGTACATTTTTCTGCTATTTGCTGAGCACAAACATTGCACAACTTTCGGCCACGGCGAGGTCTCCTAAAAACCCGCTGGCGTTATTTATTACATATTAAATTTTGCAATGCATTTGGAGGTTTTTATGTGTATAAGAAGTAGATACTGATTAAGCAGCCTTCAATTGAAAACAGAATCCCCAATAAGTATCTGCGAAGCAGTAAAGCACGGTTAGCTTTGTCGCATTTTTAAATTAGCTCGTACAAAAGAAGGTTCAATTAACTGATTTCCACGGCAAAGGCCGATAACGTGTTTCGGGATTGTAGTAGAAGAAACCCCAGAAATCACATACAGAATTCATAGGAGATTTGAAAGTTTAATTGGATTTTGCCCCAACCTTTGCTTCCCTTACTAATTAAATTTTCGTCTGGTGGATTGAAGCTGAAAAATATATCACAGGAGCTTTTGCAAAAATCAAATAACGATAACATTTATTTTAATTGTTTAAAACTATGTAATCAATTCTTGCTATTTATTGACTTGTTAATGGGAATAAATTACATAAGTCTGTAAATTTAAAGTATGCATATCAACTACAAAATGCTACCTGAATAAGCCCCAATTAAAAAAAAATATACGAAATCATTTACGAACTCGGGATCTATAATTCCCTGACAAAGTATCTACAAGAAAATTATAAATTCTCCTCTGCAAGGAAGAATAAACTTACTGAAAGAGCCTTCAGAGAGCTATTATATTTAATATTCCATTAACAATAAGATCTACTTCCAATAAATTTGCTGCATACCAAATAGGTATTACATAAAAAAAAGAAACCAAAACATAAATCTTCTTTATTCTTTCTTTTGTGTGCTCTCACTTTCCTACATATTCGAAATATATTAAAGAATTACGTTTTACAGATAAAAATAATGAGATTTAACCAGACAGTGCACATTCAGAATATCTAAATAAATTAATGCTGCATTATTTATTTTCCACAAAAATTATAATATATTTGAGAAACAGCAAACTGATTTAGAAATGCAAGAAAGTGCTCGTAACAGGTTCAGTGGAGGAAGTACGGCAAAGATGAAAAATTCTCAATTTTGATACCATATATCCAATTTTGAGAGTATATTGTGATTTTGTAATAATAAACTAATGCAAAAAAATATCCTGAAACAAACAAATACAAAAAATGTATCCATAGACTACAAAATTATATTGCCGAAATTACAAGAGGGTAGATTTTCGTACTACGTTTATAACCACATTTATATGTACAAAAAGATTATTTTATAAAACTGCAAACTGTGATAAAAAATATAGTTTTGAAGGTAAAAAGGTGGAAAATTTTAATGTTGGTTAGAAATGCATGATTTCTGAATTATCAAGCTTGGAAGGTATGTACTATGTGCAAGCTGACTTTAATGACGTTACGTAAATTCCAAAACGCACAAGAAATTGTGGAATAAAAAGCATATTTCGAAAAGAGGCGTGGCCTAAAATAAGAATCGGTTTGATCGTGTCTTTGATATGTGATACAATGAATAAAAATAATTCTTATTGAAACGTTTCCTGTTGCATCTATTTATTTATTCGATACGGAATAAAAAACCTACAAAACACCCACTGAGGGGTAGCTAGGAAAGAACTAGTAAGTCATGTGTCCATAACAAAAGTTATATATAAATGGAATGTAGTTAATCAAGAAAATATTATAAATAGCTTCATGTTCGTGCAATTGGTATCGTATTGCTGTTATCGTATGTGATTCATTAGCTTTGATAGCAGCGAAGCAAAACAGTCAACAAACCTACTACAAATAAGTGAGCATTAATGGATGCCACACGTGTGATAGGTTCTAATGTGGGCGTATTTTATTAATCCTTAGAAATATATTTTGAAAGAGTTTGCCAAATAATATAAATTAATATTTTAGATTCCAATATGCTATAATTTAAACTAATAATTCCTAATTTCTTTTAGAAACTTATAGAGTATTATGCTTAGACTGTACCAATTTCGTTGTGATTTGTAAGTTTTTCAGATGGAAAGAATAATTTGATTTAGTAAGAGCTCGAATAATTATTTTGAAATATTATCTTGCAGATTTATAATTTGATTGTTGCAAATTAGAAAATGTCTAACATATCTCTTAAATATGGGCTTATACGAAGATAACCTTATTTTAATGGTTTTAAAAATATAAAGATTAATACCGCTAGGTATTTCAAACTATTGTACTAAATAATAAAACGAGCTTTACCTGTTTGGAGCATGTAAATGGGCAACCAATTTAGTTTAGTTTCGGGGCATAATTGCTCGCATATTTGTTTAGCGATAGCAAAAACCCAGCTGATAAGAAAACAATATTAAACCATGGCAGCTGTTGTATAAGCGAGGCCATAAATCACCTGGATTGAGTGTGCAATTATAAATATTCCCTAGCAATAAATGTGCTTACACACTTATTACAGCTGAGCATATCAGCGCTATTAGGTGTAGAAAGAAATTGGATTTGCCATAATAATTGATCGAACCTTGTTAACAGAGGTCGAACACACACGTAGATGTGTGATTTATGGAACAACCATAATTTATTTTGAAGGATTGAAGTACAGTAGCAAATACATCCACTACTAGTGGCACTATTAATGTTTAAATAACTATTTGAAAAATAATAGGCGAATTAGAATTGTCTTAATGCACTAACTACATACAAATTGAACTTGTTATAATTAGATAAGAGATAAAGATTAAAACTGTCCTGTAGCCCCATTCGAAATGTAGAAAGTACATAATATAAACTTCACCGCAAAATTAAGGGATCAGAAATAAAAGTGCAATAGTTTTTTTATCGTTGAAAATATTGTTATGAAGCTCATAGGCAATAAAGATAGCACTATTTATCTCTACATGTGCATATTTTAGGGAATTTCATAGCTTGAGATACCACAAAAATGCTGCTTGATAACAAATACTGCAGATATTGCATAAGTCTTGTAATTAAAGATTGTCTGTCAGGGTGTTCTAAACAATTGGTACAGTGATATAAATCAAAATAAATGGCAGCCAATGTCCATAGAAACTCTCTTTCGGAGGTAGATGTATCTAAAGTGCTCACACTGCTCGAGGAAGGCTATACTCAGAGAGAAGTATCTGCAAGGCTTTTAGGTGCCCAGTCAGTGATTTGCAGTGTCTCGGCGGTTTCGAATGACAGGTAATTATACCAAGGGACCTGGCCAAGGTCGTAAAAAGAAAACCACCATGCGTGAAGACCGGTATTTGGCCGTAACAGCGAGACGTGAAAGGTTCATCACTGCTCGATCACTGAAGAATGATCTCCAACGATCCACCGGAACAGTCATTAGCTGCGATACCGTATTGAGGAGACTACATGATGCTGGTATGAAGGCAAGACGTCCTGCAACCGGTTCAATTTTGACCCCTCTTCACCAGAGGCTACGTTTAACATTTGGTCATGATCGTTTGAACTGGGGAGATGAAGAATGGGCAGCAGTGTTGTTCACCAACGAGTCTAGATTTTCTGTAACCATCGATGATCGAAGTTATGTTATTTAATGTTTATTAATAGTCCGATCTTTATTGCGTATGAGTTTCATAACAATATTTTCAACGATAAAAAATATTGCACTTTTATTTCTGATCCCTTAATTTTGCGGTGAAGTGTATATAAAACTAGAATCTATCGAGTTTAAGAAATATTTTTGCTATCGCATATAAAAAATAGAAATAGTGATATCATTCAATTTTACTAGAAACTGCATTTTTGAAAGTACTTAATTCTAAATTGTCAACAAGTATAATGACACAGAAATGTGATCTTGTTCTTTTTAGCAATATGTTAGCCATCTGATCTTTTAATATGTCAATAGAAGATGCAAAACTATAGTCCAGTTGAATAACTGACCACATCTTATTTACTTTTCTTACTCGAAGAAAAAGGGAAATACCAGTAGCGTACATATCAAAATTCAAAAAGGGCTTTATCTGTAGAATTTAGATGAACTACAAATCCACGAATTCTGCACCGTTTAAAATCCCAAAAAGTGACTACTCAATCGCCGCCTATGAAAATTTTCTTTCATGAAAACTCATCGCGCTGAAAGACATGCGTGCCGCATAAAATTTGTGATAAATATACAAATAGCCAGTGTTCTTACCGCCAAAAATGTTCATTGATTTGCATAAGCGATACAAGTGAAATATAAAGTGTCATTTTGATTTATTTGCCATTAGTTTCGTGCAGATATTTCGGAGGCGCTCTCTGTAAGTGATTTACACTATTTATAGAGATAAGGTGTCTTCAGTTGGTTGTATAGTAACCACATACTCCATTTTTTTAAATTTTGAAAATTTAATAATATTGCCTACAATTATTTTAATAGTCAAAGTTAACACTATTGTGTTATAATAATTGGTAGTCAGTCACTAACAAAGTTAATGTTACTTAGTAATTTTTCGATTGAATACAGATACAAATATTTAAGCTACTTATATTCCACCTTGTAAGCTAATATCTCGTATACATTTCATTCATTATTTAGACTTACTATAAAACAATAGAACTATAACATTAACTTTGCACTCCGTGGTATCAGAAGACAAATTCTATAAAGCTATTTCATGAAGTTACAATATAGAGATAATGGGAGCACAATACCGTCGATCAATATTTCCTGGAAAAGTTTATTTATAAAGTATTGCAGAGCTATTGTTCTTGTCTGTTTTATATATTGGTTTGTAAATATGTATCCTCTGTTCACAATAATATTTACACAGAGAACTGAAGTATCATTAGCAGCATTTTGAAATTTAGGTTATCTTTCTTTTGCGTATTATACAACTCAGGGCTCTTTGTGCAACCTTTAAACTTTAAATATTTAGAATATTCTACCGTTGAACAATGAAAAACAACTAGGAGCTTCTCGTATCGATCTCTTTGTAACTAAGCTTTTTATAGCGATTTCGGGTAGATCATGAAATTCTAAAACCGTGAGCATTTGGAGAGTGTAGCTTTGAATTGGAAAATTTTAAGTTTAAAAAGAAAACTAAAAATCAAGTCAATGTGAAGCGTTTGTCACTCTATTTGCACTGCTTAGCACAAGGCAACATAATCATAAAAAATTAAGGCCTTTACATTTTTTATCTTTTGTAGGAATATTTATCTCGATATTTGAAGTTGTTGGGAACTTTAGGAGAGTTACCACTTGAATTAACTTAATTTTACGCAATTAGACTATCAAACGTGAGCATCTAATAAGCTAGGCAGTTGACTTTCACATAAATATATAACTTGAAAAAAATGTATGCAGCTGTTTCACTTTTATTGCCTTTTTCGAAATTTTAATAGCGATTATCTCAAACATTTCTAAATTCAAAGACATTTTTTTGATATATTTTGTTAATAATTTTGTAATATGACCAAAGGCGTAAAAAATATCGTTTTGTTTTAGAATAAATATCGAGGACGTCGTAACTAAAATATATGACACTCTAAACAATTATAAACCTGGGAATTTTTTATTGAAAGCTTTAAAGTTAATATCTAATACTGGACGATAGGTATTCTTTTATCTATATCCATTCTGTATAATTATTAGAAAAGCAGGGATAGAGTATGTTCTATCACATCTCTTTGAATTGGAAGCTGAATTTAACTGTCGCCATACTAAAAGACTAAAACTTGAAGACAATAAGGCTGCTTTGTATAAACATTTTATTTTCAAGGTATCCAAGAAAAATGCAGCTAGTTGTGTTGATATTTTCTTGATTTCAACAAAATATAAATAGAATGTTGTACAAAATATATTTTGACGCTCAAGGTGTCTTCTTCAGTTGTACATAGTTTAAAAACATTTTAAAATGAAATAAAATTAACTTCCATTTCTTACAGGTAAACCATTTTTGAAATTAAGCAAATGAGATATAAAATTATTCTAATTCAAGTTCTAAATTCCGAAGAAAAAAGGGAAAGAAAAAAAAACTATAAAAATAAAAAAATCTATTTAAATTTAATAATAAAAAAACTGAATTACAACATTAAGTGGTAAAAATATCTAATTAAATTGTTTAAAAGTTGCTAATACATTCATTTTTAACAGTTTTCTATCAAAAATAAAATTAATAATTAAAAAAACTTTCGAAATACGAGAGAAATACACATTTTTAAATCATTCGAAATAAAGGAGGAATAAAATACAAAATGAAGAATATTTACATCGAAAATGTTCATCTTTTAAACTTTATGACTACGTCTTAACAGGCAAATTGTTCATTTAAACTACAATATTAATTTTAAAATAAATGTTTCTTTTATAACAGATTTTAAAATGTTTTTAAACTATGTAAACAACTGAAGAAGACTTGAGTGTCGAAATATATTTTGTACAACAGTATATTTTTATTATGTTGAAATCAAGAAAATATCAACACAACTAGCTGCATTTTGCCTTGGATACCTTGAAAATACGAGTATAATCTTGCAAGCTACTTATATATTTTTGTAAACAACTTTTTATGGGAAATGTTATACATATTAAAAAACAGTGCGTGAAAATAATGCAGATAGAGCTATCCAAATTAATGTTTTGTAGGATGAAAAATATTAAATATTGCCAATAAATGTAATGAAAAGTTCGGTATTTATACTTATAACAAATAGATAATGTAGGACTTGAATCTGTTTTATAGCAGAGCGAGGTCAATAAAGAAGACGAGTTAATGAAGTTAGGTTATGTACGAATTGTATACAAAGCTTTATGTTTGACTGCTAAAATACAAAAAAACCTGAGTTTATAAATTTGCGTCTATTCTTTGACAGAACTTGACAGACAGTATTTTATAAGGCAGGTGTACATAATAGTAGTTTGTGCAACGAGAGTGGATATGAACATTCCACTCGAGTTGTACAGTGTATTTTTTCTACGACCTATCGATTTAAAAAAAAATGGAAAATTAAAAAAATATATTCAACGTTAATTAATAATATATCCTGCAATAAAATCACGTTTGCCACACACAATTCAGCAGGGCGTGTTCATAACAAACAGACAATAAACGAAAGTTGCCTACGTAATCACGACTAACGTGGTTTGTGATTGGTGTATTTCATATTCGTTCAGTTAACTACAATATCCTACTTATCCATTCTGTGGATTGTGAAGAAAACAGAATAGATACATGCGGGAGTAGAAAAAAGTATTATTCTCTACTCCCTGGGCCTATTTTTAAAGATATATTCCACCACAGTTCTTTACAGTTATTTATGTATTAAGGGCATAATCAATAGATTATAGCACGAGGGAATGCTTAAAACGCGACGCGAGGCGGAGGGCTTTAAATTTCCCGAGGGCTATAATTGTAATGAAGCAAGTGGTACATTCAACATTTTATTTTACTTTGGTTCTCAAAATAGACAAAATTCAAGTATTCAGTATCTTGACTACAAACTACTGTGTCAACAATGTGCTGGCGCTGTGTATTTTTGGTGTGCTATGGTTTTTATGCAGATTGTTGGTGTTGCTATACTACATTGTTTGTGTTTGTTATACTGCTTAGTAACTTTATAAGCCCTCGAGCTATAAAAGCCGCATTATGCCCGCTATGGAATACCAATAAACAAGATTATGATTCCAAAATGAAATAAACATTATTTAAAATATGAGTACAACGTTCAATTATTTCAAGAGCGAATTTGTAGTCTTATTTCCAGAATTAAAACCCCAATTTATATTGACGTTAACTGGGTTGCTAAACTTGTTGTGATCTATAATTTTGTATGTTTCCTTCGTTATAGTACGTAAACGTAAGAACAGAAAACTGTTGCTACATTCTGCGTTGTATAAATAAATACCATATCCTAAGGAAGCATTTTTCATCGAGTTGAAAAAATGCCCTAGTTGTTAAAATGGCGTTAATTCCTGGTTTAGATGTGAACCAAATCTTTTTACTTATCAATTGCAAAATCATTGTTAAAAATAATTTAGTCGTGATAACTACAAAAAAATTATATTTTTATTTAAATTATTGCAGTTAAAATAAACAAGTTTCGACTATGTTCGACAACAAATAATTTGTAAACCCACGATTAAGTCGAACCAACTTACGACGTGGTCAAGCGTAGCTCCGTGACAAACGTTGCTTCCTAAATAACTTTGCGGAACATCCCGTCAGCCACAAATTGTTAACATTTTTATGAAATATGCGGCACTAGATTAACAGCGTGAAACTTGCCACCGGGAGATAACTCAAAAAATCCACGCGGGGCAGAAATTGATCGCAACAACCCGATATCTCGACACCCTCGAAATTAAACCGGCCGGCGCTATAAACTACAATGGCATATTGAAAAATCGTGTCAACTGCAAGTTATTTCCAGCATTTTTACGGCCCAATTATCTGTAAGCGTGATTCACGTACGCCGTCAGTTGGTGAAAGATAACGCTGCCACCGAAATCAGCGGCGCACGTCGCATCTTTTCCCTTAAGGGGCCGCGCCACCTTGAATTTTAAGTCAAAAAATATTGTTTCTTTATTGAAATGAATCAGCTGATAAATCAGCGGAATACTGTTACTATAGGTTATTTTTGGGCATCAAATGCTCTCTAAAATTGAAAACCATTAAAATGGTCAATATTAAAATCAAATTTCGGCTTAGACCACGTCCTCTTTGTCGATAAACACTCAACAACTATTATTGACTCTATATGCGTTGCCCCTTCTGAACCCATTAAAATGACTAAACATTGAATAATTTATATTTTTTTAAATCGGCAGTGAAGGACGCCGAAATCGTCATTAAAGTACGAGAAATGAGCAGTGAAGTAATCCATTGTTTTACGACTTTTTGCAGTTGGCGGGGTGACAGATGGGTGACACAGAACGACAACATAATCTATAAGAGGTGGCTAAAAAATGTTAATTTCATGATTTCTCGATTTCAAAAAAGGCATAATGTGCACCTCGGCACTGAAGATCAGTGCCTTGGTATACAAATAACTATTATAACTTGCTTCGGTAGATATGTTTCTGTGTAATTTTATAAGACGGCTGTAAAGAAACAGTTCTCAAAGAAACGTTCTATCTACATGAGGAATTATTTCATTTTAGATTTCAAGACTTTTTTACACTTTTACACGGATCACGAAAAGGAAAGAAGTTTATACAAGTAATTTAAATAATTGAAAAAAAAAATACCAAAGTTTATTAAACAAACAAAAATAAATCAGATTCTTTCTTCTGTTGGGGGTTCGATATCGGCCTTGCCTCTTTGAGGAGTTCCAAAACTAAATTGGGGAATTGAGTAATGAGATGCAGTACTAGTTTTTTGGCCGCGTGTAGTAGTCAATGTTTGAATTTCGATTCAACAAAGTAGGGAAGACGTGGAAAATCTAGGAATAAACTCAAGAGAATACACCAAAGACCATAACAGCTTGGTTAATATCCCGAGTTAAACAACTTCGAAGATACGAATCCATATCGACAGGACAGAGGGGAAACTGAATGTTTTTGAACGGTACAAACAAATTAGAAATATCAAAAATGCTACTACAAGGAACATTCTGATGAATAATACATACCTAAAACACGATTCAACAACAGTCTAGGTAAAACTGTGACAAATTCTAAGGGACAGAATTGCCGAGTAATAAAATACTTCTAAAAACTCTAAGGTCGCCACTAATGTCGATCACCAACATTCCTTTGGCACAAAAAGTAATATTAAGACAAGGGGAGAAGAAAATAATAAAAGCAGAAAAAAACAATAAAAGCTGGAAAGGTTCCAGCACTCAACAATATCGCTAACGAATTATCGAATTACGGCGGTAAAAGCTGATCATAATATTATTTTTATTCAAAATGAGCTTTTGGCTTCTTGTTTCACTGACACGTAGTAAACAAAGTTGAATAACAAACACTAATTTAATACTAATCAAACGTATACAAGTACAAACATTGAGAAACAACCCAAATAAAACTACGCGACTGTCAGTGGATTGAGCTAGCCTTGAAGCAGCTTAACAAAAATCGTAATAACTAAACAAAATGCCAACATCCGGGATCTAGGGCTTCGCAAACAGCTTGTGTTAATCTACTGCAAATACAATCAGAGTGTCCAACTTCGATGGAAGGTAAATACTAGCTGCATTTATTCACCTCAATAAGAATATGCATTCCACTCCACCTGGAAACTACATTACAGCAATATGTTACCAAGTAAAAAACATGAAGCATGCAAGTATTGAAGAATAGTAATTTACGATGCAAATAACGTTATCAAGTTTTTTACATTACGAGAGAATAGTTTGAATGAACGAGCGACGTTAGGAGTAATGTAGAAAGCAGATCACGTTACGTATATCGTAACACGGTTTATTTTATCCTAAAATACTAATCCTTTAAAAAATAGGAAAAAAGGTTATTAATGACACAACAGCGAGACGTATATCTGCTATGGCTGTGGTGGTATCACTCAATACTATATTGTTGGTAGTACTGTCAGGTTATGTTAAATTTGAGATTAGCAGGTTAAGTTTTGCGTCAGTTTATGTCAAATAACAAACAAAACCTAACCTACTAACATCTAATTCGACATAGATTGACATTGTTACTAACAATACACGTCAGTACTGCCAACATCTGATTAAATGCTAATAAAGTATCGGTATGTTATTTTTCTTAACAACACTAGTGCTGTTAAATGCATCTTAATGCAACTCGTTGTAGTAACATAATAGGATAAAATAAAAAACTAAACGCATGGCTATAATAATAATAAAAACCTGCGAGATGAAAGTTGGAAATTGCAGATATTATAACAGTATTTCATATTTGAAAGTTGACTGTTGATTCTGAGTTGTCAACGTTAATTTGCCTAATGAATGTATACAGGGCGATTCTTGATTTATACGCATAATTGAGAGGACTGATAGTTCGTGATGTGTAGTGATGGGTAATTAAAAAAAAGTGTAGTAAAAGTTTTTTATTAACGGAGATAACGAATTAATTATGTTGAGAGTGGTGAACTGGTAAAATATAAAATTTTCGAATTTACCTTGAATTGTATCTGTCACTCTCCGTCACTAGTTATCAAATTGGAGCTTCTTTTATTCGTAATAGAAAAATTATGGCACCTAGCTTCACCAACGCAAAACTCATGGACATGGCATTAACGTATGGGGAAGTACACAAAAATTCAGTAGCTGCAGCTCGGCTTTATGCACAAATGTTTCCTCAAAGATATCATGCGGGTCGAGACACTTTTCTACGTATTGTCCACGTACATGTGGTTCAGCATGGATTCGACGCGCTCAAGTGTTCATCGAAAACGAAGGAAATCGCTTCAAACAATTGGTGTGATACTCCAGTTTAAGTTGCATAATTAATTCGATATATCTGTTAATAAAATACTTTTGCTATAATTTTTTTAAATAACCCATCACTACACATCATTCCTTGCAATTATGCGTATAAATCAAGAATCACCCGGTATTATACCATCGATAAGTAACAGTATTTAAGCTAAAAACGTTTTTTTAGTGCAACAGGTTTAATAAAGCATGTGCTTGAGTTAGTATTTAATAAATCGAACCAAAAATGCAAATAAACAACTCAAAAGAAACAACTGTCATTATTGTATATTTATATAAACACACCGCAAAAGCTTAAATACCACGCGACCAGTAACATTTGGGGATTTCGTGAATTTAATGTTCTAATGTTGCATGCAAGAACCGCCTTGACATTTCTGAACATTGACGTTTGTGGTTTAGTTTTGAATTCTGACGTTCTGTTAATTTTTTAATTTACGCTTGTAGTTTTTTTGCATCAAGACCTGTCCTATGCATACTTACATTTAAATTGTTTGGGGTAAGTTAACTATGATATGCTAATTTTTCAACATGTGGTACGCCACTGCTACTTGTCATATGTAGTTTTGTAAATGTGTTGCCAACAGTGTTAAATGGGTTGCCTATGTTACATGGTCACAAGGTCTTCAACCTTTTACGATCTCTCTGCACTTATATCCTCGTCAAGAACATCGCCCGTCATTTGAAGTGCATTTTTAGCAATATTCGAAGAACATAAAATCGAAAAATTTGCTTATATGCAGAAAACCATGCAATATAATAATCACCTTGAGTGGTAGTAAAATATGAATTCTGTATAAACATAAGAACGAGGTAATTTGCATTGCACTTTAACAACAATTTATTAATAAAAAATATATAACAATATTTTATTCATTAAACATTAACTTTATTCAAATTATACAATGGAATTTTATTAATTATTGGTTATTCTGCCGATT
>CALNHX010012777.1:0-22594 GCA_940337035.1 Agriotes lineatus
GAGATATGGACGTGGGAGTTACGCGAGTTCAAAATACACTTATTAACGTCATATTTCAACTTTGCATAGAAACGTCGACACATTCGAGGCAAACAAATCATTCCAGTTTTGGAAATCGTGACGATTTTGGAACGTTATGATCAATATGAACATTGGGCATTGCGGTTGTTGTGGTGCAGGGTAGCTTATGGAGTTGTGATCATTTTCAATACCCACGTGTCACCCATTAAGACTACAAGTGAAAAACTATTTGGGAACTGAAGAAATTGGTGAAAAGTTTGTAAAGATTGTGATCAGAGAGTGCAGTTTACTTGTAGTTTTGAAGTATAACTGTTGTATTTAGGAATAGGTTTAATAACTGTGATCATTCTGTTAGTAATAAGCACATGCACAATTGAGAATTGGGATAGTAATACTATGTACACAACTTTTAAGTATGATTTTCTGCAATTGCAGATTTAGAAATTTAAAGTTGAATATTCATGAAAATTTGAAATTGTGATCAGATACATACCCTTAAGACCTTTGTGCTCTATGTATACAGATAATAGAAACGTCATTGATATTTCCTAAAATCTAACTAAACTACTTGTTATATAAATGTCGCTTTTCCGTTTAGAAACATTCAGCAGACAAACAGAGACATACGAAACCTATCTTAAAACTTCAACCGCTGCAGGGTCACGTTTTTCAGTTGGGTAATTGGCGTCTAAAAATAATGCAAAGGACGACTTGCAAAACAAAATGCCTCTCATAGAACCCAATGTAAATCCTTCGTATTTTTAGTCTGTCGATAGTTTGTTCATCTGATATGTGGTGGGGCCCCTCTGGCCTACGCAAAGGCTCTTCCTGAAACCTCAAAATATTTTGCGCAAATAAACTCATGCTCCAGACGTCCGAAACACGGCAAGAATGGCAGCATAACAGCCGCTGCAAAATCGAAATTAGACTTTTAAATCCGCGTTATTTCTGGCTCAACATACACAGTGGGAAGACGCTGCAAATTTCTGACGTCCGTGGGCGGCCAACGATGGGCGTCGGCGCCAGACTGTGTTTTTAGAAAGGTATTCGCCAAATAAACACCTTTAGCGCGTTTACGCGTGTTTTCTTAATTAAATAAATGCGGCCTGAATACCTCGCAGCATACGCATCATTCCCGGCTTTATTACTCCAGAGGCAGCAAAACTGCGCTGATGAACCGATGATAGTAAATTGCCGCAAATTCCTCTGGATTGTTTTCGAAAATAAGGTCAATGGAATTCATCGCGGAGAAAGAAGGACGGCGCCAGACAACAACGTTACGTATCAAATAGAATTTGAATTTGTTTGAATAAACATTAGTTAGAAAATACCGGCGAATATTGTTGTTTAAATGTTAGTTTCCATAGATGAGATATTGAATTTCATCTTTTTTTAGTATTATCAAGATGTTTATTAGTGACTAATTTAAATTTTAAACAAGGCAAAAAAGAATTAAATTCGTGCTAATAAATATAATATACATGCATAGAGAGTTTGTCCTAGTCATAAAGAAGAAAAGGAAGAAGGCAAAGATGAAAAAAAACGAAACGTCTGTTTCTTAGTGTATTTAGCAGTCCAAATTAGTTTTAGGCTACCAAAGGTTCGGAAAACAAATTTTCTAACTGGGCATATAAATGATAAAAACCATTAAATACCAGTTTTGGACTATAGCATACTTACAATGGTCGAAATGATTTTATTTTACCTGAAGTGCTTAGCCTACTGTGAAGAAACTAATAGAATGGACAGTTAAACAATAAAACCCCAGCGCCTCCACCAACTGTATTGTTTTAACAACTTTTATGTAAATCACAACATGTGACATAAACAGTTACATAAAGAACTTAGCACGTAATCTGATATGAATTACGTAAATAGCGGTTCCTGAACTGCACGCATCTATCCTTTAGCAACCGCCATTAATTAATAACTATAGGTTATCAATGTGTATCGTGTGTGGTCGTGTTACTTCTCCCATTAGACCAGTCGTGCGGGAAGAGCGCTAATTGTAACTCAACGGCGAAATTTTCTAAATCGGGTACCTATACAGGGTGTTAGGTAAACATGCCGCAAAAATTCAAGGGGTTATTCCTTGGCCTATTCTAAGAATATTTTGCCCTATGATGATTTCTGAAAAAGCCCTTTGTTTCGAAGATACAGGGTGAACAAAATTTGCGACAGTAACAACATTTTATTATCAAAAAGTACATGTAAAGTTACTCAATCTACAATAAATGTTCTAAATGACTTCCTCCAGCCTGGATACTTGATAAGCTCATTGGCGTACGCCAAACTTTTATTTACATTAAGGATTTCAAAAAATATCGAATATGGTTGTCGCAAATCTTCGTCACCCTGTATCTTCGAAACAAAGGGGTTTTTCAGAAATCATCATAGGACAAAATGTTCTTAGAATAGGCCAAGGAATAACCCTTTGAATTTTTGCCGCATGTTTACTTAACACCCTGTATAAGAAACTGCGGCAAAATGTCGTCTCTCCATGGATTCGAATCGAGGACTCGCGCGATGAGAGTCCAGCACTCTGTTAGCCGAAGTACTTTGACAAAAAATTAGTAATAGAATATGTCGTTTTATCTTCCTTTGAAAAAGAGTGAGTAATGCCTCTACCAAAGCTCTAAAGAGCTCTTAGTATACGCATCAAAACTTCTCGGCCATTCGTGCAACATTCCATATATAAATTTATTATCATAGTCTGAAGTGCAGTGTATGCGCTGCCCTTTCGTTGGGCACCAAACTGAAATGCGGCGTTTGTGCACCCCTCCGTGATTACGTTAATATTTAAATAATGAGTTGCCCTTTTTATCCCTCAATGAAGGTGAAACTCTCTTAATATCTCAGTTAGTGGTTTATGAAAGATCACTTTTTACCAAGACAGGAATCTGGTGCCCCCTTGTAGTGTTGTCAGCTGAAACTTGACTTTAAATAATGCACAAGAAAA
The DNA here is from genome assembly GCA_940337035.1 of Agriotes lineatus. Taxonomy (NCBI): domain Eukaryota; kingdom Metazoa; phylum Arthropoda; class Insecta; order Coleoptera; family Elateridae; genus Agriotes; species Agriotes lineatus. Next base: position 2,981 of record CALNHX010012777.1, read on the forward strand.
GCCAATTTTTTACGTTTCCTATTGACTTCAAATCACAAATAAAAACATATTAAATAAAATAAAATTATATAAACAGTAGAATTCTCTCCTAGTAAAATCTACGTGCAAGATACGTGAGTCTACTCGCAAAACATACATAAAATATAATTACAAAATAAGGTGTGCTAACTACACGACTTCATTTTACTGGTTGTAAAAATGTAATTTTGCGATTTTTTCAAAAACTATATTAATAAAAAAGCATTTTTGATAAAAGTAAATAACTACGTAACATATAATAATAATAATAATAATAAAATCAGTTTGTTGCATACACAGAAAGTGGTACACAAATGGTAGGGTTTCAGTAAAGCCAGTCTTCGCTCCCCCAATACTAAATTACATTGCATGTGGTGCAAAGCACATTATCATAATACTTAACTGTAAATGATAATTCTGTTGAAAGAAAATGTAACAATGAAGAAAATATACTATAATATTTGTAATTGAATACTTCTCTTTTATATTATTATTTAGTAATTAAATAAATAAATAGCGACCACACCACAGTTTTAATTTGATTTGCCTTTTTCAGGGCAAATTAAAAATTATAATTGTTTAATTAAGCTTTACTACAATTATAAAGGTGCCTTCTATATTTTATTTATTGGCAACTTATTAAACTTTTGCGCCGGCTAGCTATTGAGACTCCAGTATCTCCAGGGCTAGGTTGTTACACAGTATACATTTTACCATTGTATAGCAAATGCTTGATTTTAACGAATGATAGATAACCTCAAATATTTGACTGTAAACAAGAATGTTCGAATCACAGAAATCTATCGTATTTTGAACACAAATAAATCAACAATTAATCAGTTTAACTCAGGTAAATAATAACAATGCAATTCAAATAGTCAAGTTGTTTGGCTAACCTAGAATTTGTTTTTTTTAAGTGAAAAGGAACGCCAACCTGCTTTTGTTTCTTGTTTGCTCGCCAAATCCACTTCCGGTTTCCGCAAAAAGGTGAAGCCACGCTCGTAATTTCTTTCTGAAACGGTTTCAGTGGCTGCTGCCCGTTTCTGGACCACGCACAAAGCCTTCCCCAAGTCCTGAACCTTGCTGTCCGCTTCTCGTAGCTCCCAGCTTAGTTAAATCGGGCTAGAAAGTTGACCTCGCACCGGCTCACGATTGAAAGGGACACCAAGTTTATATCTGCCTCCTGGCGATGTTTTAGCTGCTGCTGTCTTCTTGTAAACCACAAACAAGGGCTCCTCTAGACGCTGCACTCTGATTTCCGCTTCCCACAGCTCCAAAACTTGCCAAAACTTAGCTTCGAAGACAAATACAAATGGGCGAAGCTCCAGGTTCAATTTTCTCTGGGAATGCACTAATGAACACTATCAAATTTACCACAACTGGCCTCGGCACAATGGTGAATAAATAAAACTCAACAACTGGCACAAATAATATACTTTTATCAACGAAAGTAATTAAAAAACGGGGAACCAAAACTACACACAAGCCTTCAGCTTGGCTTCCTCAATAAACAGCAACAATTGACACCCTAGGTCACCATAGCAACATGTTATACAATTGTTTTAGTAAGTTTTTACAATCTTTGATTATTAACTTCTAAATATTTTCTTAAATGTAATTTAAGAATACTCTAACATCACCTGGGTTGCATTTTTTCACTTATAGTTAAATAAACACTGATTCACAAGCTACTTTCTTGTAGTCTTCTTTAATCCTCAGGTTGCTTTTCAAATGCTCTTTGCATCATTGCGTCTACACTGCTTAATAACCCTTTAGCTGCGTTATCGATTGTTGGCATTATGATATCAATACAAAACGCTGCATAAAACTTCTGTAACGCTTCAAAACACATTCGTATTTAAGCGAATTTATTATCGTGTCTTGACGTTACACAATTAATCTGTCAGTCATCACAAATTAGCTACATTTGCCATACCGAGCACAAATATTGAATGCAAGTTGAACACAACCCTGATGATACTGTTTTATTCAATTACTAACCTTTGTTAATTAAATTACAGTTATTGCTAACCACGTCCTATGTAATTATCAATGTTTACCAGTGACTTATATTGTTGCAATAAATACAATACAAATTCTGGGCCTATTTGAATCTTTCCTTAATCTTCGTTCTTTAGCAATGCAACCAGAATTGCTGTAAGCATCATACCATTACAATACATATAGTAAAGGTAATGTAGCACGTACATGATATAACTTCTTATTCTTTTAAAGTTAGTTCTCCTACTTTGTATTTAAAACAGAAATACCTCTTGTTAAGCAAGGTATACAGCAGGTTCAACAATGTAAGTGCCATATATGAAAAACATCCTTCAAACTTGGAGGAATAATGTTTCGGTATGGTAAAATTGTCAGTTCTTATATTTATATTGTGAATATCAGATCTCTTTATAAGTAGATCGTACAAATATTTTAGTGTTTTGTTTAATAACCATTTGTATAAAAACATGATGTACAGGTAGGTATTACGCTATTTTACATTGAATACGCAAAGTAGTGATGGGCTTATTCGAATGAAAAATAACCGGTTATCCGGTTATTAAAATAACATGTGTAACTCGGTTTTCGTTCCAAGTATTCGAATGAAAAATAACCTCATCGTGATACGTACTACGTGCCGTATCTCAGCGACCTGCGAGTGATCGAAATTCTGTAAATAATACGTGATTCATAACCATAAGCAAGGCAGATTGTACTGATTGACCCAAATGAGGCTCGCGGTTGCTTGTTGATGTTATTAAGACATTTGAGACTCCCAGTCGACCAGTTAAATTTATGGGGCCGTTCCTATTAAAGATAACGCTCTGCTGAGTATGAGATTTGCCGAAGCTGTGTTGGTATTAATTTATAACGGCCTAAATTTTTGTTTCGAAACGCGGTTGATTATTCCTAATAAGGGATAAGCAGAAAGCGAAATAAGATTTTTAATATCGTAACAGATTTATATTTAATTTTTAATAACGAAGCAGTCGATGCCCATCCGTCGTCATATGATATGAACGTGGAACAAGAAGTGGATTTCGATGTTTAAAATTTTAAGTGTGCGTCCTTAGAACCGCGGCAGGCTGAACGTAGATAAATTATGGATTCTAAAATATACCGGTATGATGTGCAAGCGAAAAGGGAAGGGTAACTACTAGAGAATTTTAGGAACTAAAAATAGATTCAATAGATACTTTGTATTCGCATATTTATAATTTCTTTATGATTAGTATTGATATAGCTATTCTCAATGGTGTAAACTCCTTAGAAATCAAATAAAAATCATTTATACAATTATTATAATTAACGATTAACTGAGTTCCTCTGCTATCTGCAAGTTACGATGCCGTTGCAGATGACGGTGAACCGCTAACCGGCAAACCGCCAACCGGCCAACCGGCGAAATCGAAACGAATCGAGAGCCAAAATTTATTCGAATGATTATTCAACTAATCATTCGGTTATTAATATCATTCGAATGCAAATAATTCGGTTATGAAAATTGTCCGGTTATGCCCATCACTAATGCAAAGTGATTTTAAACCAGGAGTTTAATGCTGCCCGTATTGAACATTAGAAATATATAGAATACATGTATTTTGTGCTCGTTGTAGCTTAACTTTATTATAATCGGCCAACATAGAAAAATAGACTAAGCTACAGGTGGAGATAGATTAATTAACATTAATTTAGTTTTATCATTAAACTCATATTTAAACGTATCTATACAGACTACGTAACTTCAAGAACAGCACTTGATGAAGGTGTTTTAATTGAAGAGTTAAAACAAATTATAATCCAATTAAATTTGGACTTTGCGAAAATGTTTGTAAAAATATAATCTTTACAAAAAAATCGTTTTAACAAAAGTTATAGACAACTATGCAATATTAATAGGGTGTCAAAAATATTTCATGGATTTTTCCAAAAACTGTACTTGTGAAAAACATTTTAAACGAAAGTGGTAGACAATTGCACAATATATAATATTGTTCTATAAAATTTTAGTTGTATCAAGCAATTAGAAAAAAAATCCGGAAAACAGGAAAAACACAAGAGTAAAGACTCACAGACTGGAGACTCACAGACAGACATCACTTCGAAAACCATTTTTTCTGACTGAGAAGACAAGAAAACGAATATTTTCGCAAAAATCTCGAGTTCGAAAAAATCATGATTACTAAAATGGCGTTAAAATAATTATTTTTAAAACACAAATAAAATAAAGCTCTTTTAACAAAACCGAAATGTTAAAATTGCCTGAAGCCGTCAGTGTTTTAAGTCCGGCCCTATTTAAATTCACATGCAATACATCCATATTAATCACTGATAAAACATAATCCTTCGCCTTTGCAAATGCATGCAGTTGAACGCAACTTTATCACGTTGACCAGAAAACATTTTAACTCTGCACTGGACCCTTGAAAACGGGATGTCATCGATTGTGTCATCCCGATTACTGTACGGCAAGGTACTGGGAATCGCTGCTGTACTGCTCGGTGAAGCCCTAACTGCTCTTTACTCACTGTTATCTGACGTTGCGGCGCACTGGAACTTCCTAAATGCCCTTTGTGTGTAGCGTAAATTGGTGTCTCCCAACGGATGCTATAAATATACCCTTGAAACATTGTACAAGTGGTATACTTACGTGTACACGTTGAATAATGCGTGCACTTCAAATATCTGTTCCAGTAACGTTGCCTTGTGAACTCCACTAATATGCAGTGATTTTCTCACTGCGCGGCTATTGAAACCACTTGTATTTACTTCGTCTTTCTTCTTCTTCCTCTGATTATAGGCCAGTGGTCTGTTTTTAACCGCAAAGTGATTCTATGAGCCCTCTTTACTTGTAAGCGGGGTAGGTGGCTACTTTTGCCCTTCAAAAGTGAGAAAGATTTCCTTTATTATAGATTAACGACTAACACAGGTGTTAGCGTGGAAGTCTAAGAACCTACGATTTTTAAAATCCCGATGTTGTCACTAGGAATCGGACCCAGTCCGGCCGCCTGAAACTCAGGCATTCGCTCCGTCACTTTGCTTATCGTATGGCCAAATTCACGTATGCACTTGTGCAGAAGCTTGTACCTTCTGTCCGCTTGTTCGTAAAATTCCCTTCGCGCAGCTGTTGGGCTATCGCAACACACACGTAAATTAAAATCGCACAATACACTTTTTCAACGCAGGACCGGCTTCGCGAACACTTACAATTCCAGAATATAATAAGTGCTTAAGTGTAACATATAATAAAATACATAAAAAATACAAGTTGGCTTGTGCTTTAACTGTGGAAACGAACACCACCGGCGAGAGATGTAGCCCTATCTTTTCAAATCCAGATGACAGGTTTATATGTATATTACTAGCTTTCTAACCCACCACATAAGTGCCCTTATTCTAAGTAAGATATTAAATAAAGTCTTAAGAAAAATATCTAGTATCGCCGAAATTGGCAGTAAACTATTTATCACAAGCGCACTGGAAAAACAAGTTTTGCTGTATCTGGAACAAAATCATGCGATGACAGAAAGCATGTTGGTCGGAATGTAGCAGTAAAGTTTGTGCCATGCCTGATCGGTGACGACAAAAAACTGAAGTACGCAGGCACGAACATCATATATTTATATTCAGGATGTTCCAGAAATTGCAATAAAACGACAGGTAGTACAATGCATTGTGAGTGTAAAATTATAATAATTTTGTTCTATTCGGTGCTTAGATTTCTCGTACAAGCGCTTCTACCTTACCGTTTTGGGTATCAGAAATCGGGAGTATAACAATTTATGAAAATGTAATCATTTTTTAGGATAATTAAAATGCCACATAATATTTTGCGCCTAAGAAAGAAGTAGGACAAATTCTTTCGTTCCGTTCAGTCGTGTCTTGTTAACGCACTGGAGGCACAGTTCTTCACTTCTGTACTAATTCCCAAGCGGGGGGTTGCTCGTGGAGCGAACGTTTTTACGCTCGACTCACGCGAGCTGGCGTGAATCCGAGTGAGCTATTTTCCTGACAAGAAAGCAACCGGAAGCTAATTTATGGGTTTTAGTGATATATCAGTTGATCTTGGAGTAATTACGAGCCTCAGCAGTACTTTAAACCCTTGAAGTGGAATTATTCGGATAACAATACGCATCACCTGAAGAACTTGTAAAAACCGCCATGCCTTCAGAAATTTGGTATCACCCATTTACTGTGTGCGTAATTCGTGCATGCATCATCTTTCATCTTAGATTCAATATTTACGACCCTATTGTTTCTAGTAGTCATTACTACTGTTATATGTCTGTTTTTCCAAGTGTTCGTGTAATGGACCTAAGTTTTGAGCCGTTTCCCATTAAGCAGGCTAAACGCCATTGGGATGCGTTGGTTGTTTTACGACCAGTCGCCAAAATTAACTTTCTTTAAATTCTACCCATCGTGACGTCCTTCCGTAGGGACTTCCTCTTAATATTAGAGGTTTATGAGCAAGCCCAAGGCTGTCCTCTGAGATCTGTAACTTATATCTGGATTCAAATTCTCATGACTCCAAAGGATGACTTTTTCTGAGTTTGCTGGGTCAAAAACATCTTCAAGCTAAAGTAAATAACTCAGTAGAACCTAAAAAATGATAATATATAATAATCTGTCACGCCACTACCGCCCTGCGTTTTCAAAGTGACACCGCGACCATTTCCCACTGTAGTAAGCCGCGTGCATGCTTTACTTATTATACGGGTACCTGGTGCTTTATTGCAATTTCTGGGACACGCTGTATAAGGAAAAAAGAGCGATCGGTGGCAATGAAAAAGTGACACACTGAAACATGCATGCGCGCAGGCTTTTCATACATTTGCACATAAGGATTCTGATTATCAATTTCGGTTAGGTCAATAAATTAACAACTAACCTAAAAATACTACTGTTAAGTAAATTTGGGACTAGTCTGTGTTACGTTGCATGTTAAAAAATCTAAATATTTTTTAATAAATAGGTTATAATAGTCATCTAGCTATTCCACATGTTTATGATATGAGTGGTATATCTTTTGACGCTTATCTGACGACCACGGGATTTGGATGAAGTTCAACACGTGAAAGGTATTTAGCACTCGCGTATTTGGCTCGTCTCGGTTCAGAGGAGACGTTTGGATTATTGGGTAACGTCTGATTTCTTATAAATTATTTACGATAGTTCAAACCGTCTTACTTTAAGGTTTGCAAAATTTCAATGCAGAAGCCTGTAGAATGTTCCACAACTTTATTTCGTAAGTCAATTCTGGTTAGAGGATTATTTTATTGCCAACGTACTGGCTTCCGCTTTCTGCCAATTAATTATTAAGTTTAGAAAGCTTAAGTCGTAGTTGTTTACGTTTAGTGAAGGCACTGTGTTTGCCAGTCTATCTACGGGTAAGAATATGAGAATTTAGCTCTATAAAATTGGAAGATGTATTAAGGCATTACAGATTATGTCTTCCTTCTCAGGATAAAAGTTAAATGTCGCTTTGTAGTTTTCGTATACGCCATTTCTTAAACCAATCGTGCATGTTATCCAAATGAATATGAGCTTACTTGAAGCATAAGTGCGATTTTTTTCTTTTTGTGGTAGTAACATTGTCCGCAAATGGGGTGCTGTTTGGGGGCCACCGAAATATTCTCCAATTAGAACATTATTGGCCCAAGGATACTGTTCTGAGGTCTGTACAAGGATACAATTTTGTTAAGATTGTATTGATGTATCCCCAATCACAATGTTGTTGTAGTAGGTAATGACTCGTTCAGTGATGTGTTTGCATCTACCCCAATTTGTGGCAATTCTAGAGCAACATTGAAGCGATTTTTAGGACTACTATTTGTTCTGTAGAACTACTGCACGGTTTAGTACTATAATCTCAAGCTTATATAACCAACTGTCTGACTTTGAATGATGCACGCAGCTCTAATTTATATTCCGACAGAATTGAAATATTAAGATGATGAACTGTCTATAGGTTCTCAGAATTCTTCTTTAAGACAGCATATTATCTCCAATGTTTGATTTTTTCAGACAGTACGAGTGTGAACCATAGAAAGGCATCTGAAATAAGAATGATTTTAGTACATGTAGAATTTTGGTTGCCTTAATGACGTCGGATTAAAATAGATGTAGCTTCTCTCTATAAAGAGAATAGTTGTCCCGGACTAGGTATATACAGCCATACAGGGTGCATCTAATCGATCGTAGAAAAATGCACTACTATATTCTACGCCTAAAAATAAAAATCGGGAGTGTGCTCCCCTAGACTTTCTCGCATTCGCCTTGTTTTCTAGCAAATTTGAAAAGTTTATTGCAATGTATATACATACAGCGATAAAATTACATTTTCAGGTAACCACTACCTGTTTAGGTAAAGTTCCGCTTTAGGTTAACCTATCATACTGAAATTTTATATCTGGGAGTTTTTCTCAATAATAAATGTATGTGCAAAATTTCGTGCAAATACCTTGAAGCAAACTGGTACTTTACTTGAATGGATACCGCTACCTGTTTGGGTAAAATGCCACTTCCGGTTAACCGATCATGCTGAAATGTAATATCTAGTAGTTTTTCTACATAAGAAATTTATGTACAAAATTTTGTTCAAATATCTCGAAGCAAACTGGTACTTTACTTGAATAGGTACCGCTACCTGTTTAGGTAAAGTGCCACTTCCGGTTAACCGATTTCGCTCAAAATTTGACAGGAATCTACAAATTTTAAATAATGACTATGTACATAATTTCAAGGGTCTAGCTTATTTAGTTTTTAAGTTATCGTGTTCACACACACACACACACACGCACACACATACACACACACAGACATAATTCGAAAAATGGTTTTTTCGGACTCTAGGAGGTCTAAAACTTCAAGATTCGTCAAAATCTCGAAGTCGATTTTTTTTACGATTACAATACTTTCTCTATACTACCGTATGCGAGAAAGTAAAAAGGAAAACCTAAGAACCATTTTGCATTTTATGGAGTATTTTTCAAAATATAAGCAATATAATATTCGTAAAATTAGCAATGTTACAGAAAATAGGTAAGTATGATGTTCATATGCATTAGCATGCTAGATGAAATAATATTGTCCTTTTTAGTATGCGGCATTGTTGCCAAACATTTTTCCGTTAAAAATAAAAAAGAAATACAATAAAAATTAATTAATATACAACGATTCGCACTTTAATTTCATTAAAAGCGCTCAGATAAGTGTTCTTTTTGTAAAAATTTTCTATGCTGTTGTTAAGAATGTAATTATAACAAGTGCTAATTCTCAGCTTTGAATGGCTTTTACCAGAAAAATACAACAGATAAAAACAAAGATGGCCCTTAGGTTTTCATTTTAGTTTTAGGCGTAGAATATCGCAATGCATTTTTGTACCACAAATTAGATACACCCTGTATATCACTTGGGTTATCAGTTCTTAAGATAGTTCTGTAAATATGACCCAATACTGTGACGTTTGCGATTTTACAAATTGAATTTAAACATAATAAATATGTCAGAATTTCATCGCCACCATCTTAAGTTACAATCGACTGTTGATCTCCAGCTCGGCTATTTGGTTATAAGGGCAACGGCTCAGCTAGGCGCAAATCAGAGAGTAGCTAGCTATGGCGAATGCTTATCCGTATCCCCCAGAAGATGGCTCAGATAGTGAGGCAAGGGTAAACGAAGGCGATGTTCGACCAGATCAAGACACTACATGTACCGTAAGTTACATTCCACCTGGAGGAGTTAGCAGCGGTAAACCCCCTGGGGCTTGGACCCAGCAACCTGCAGCCAGAGTAGACTTTGCATTAGAGCTTTTCCAGCCCGAAGCCTTCGACTCCAGATCCGCCAGATCTTGTAAAGCGAGTTACAAGCAGAACCGACACCTGGAGCCTCGTTTTCTCTAGCGAAACAAACCAGCCAAACCGACCTGGCCTTGCCTTATCATGCAAAGCGAGCTTCCGTCGGTCCGAAGCATTTGAGTCCAGAAACTAGAAAGAACTCTCCTGAACTCTAACAAGCTCTCCTGAACTCTTAGTTTGAATCGTCCCGCCGGATCGCCGATTCACAATACCGAATGCTCCGATGTCTGCATCCCACTACCCCATCCGGCTCACCGCTTATCGGTACCAGTGGAAACCAACCCTAAAAATCTGCCCCCTCTCAGTAGCCCTCTCACCCCTTCACAAATAATCTGATCACGGGTGACGCTTTAAGCACAACCACCCCTTAATCAAAGGCATAGCTTACGTGTGGCACAATCCTCCTCATAGTCATCAGGATCATCCCACGACGTTCCCTGGTGAAATTATAGGTCGTTCTAGAAGCCTGGGAAATGGCCCTGCAAATACGCCGTGAACAGAATTTATGACAGATCCCGCGCTATTTTCGCAGATGCATTTCAGTACACACCAAGCTTGAATGGGGGTGGTACGCCTTTTCTCCTCCACACACTAACATTGGGGCTAGGGATGCAAATTATACTTACATATGTGCACGTGGTACCGGCGTTGTAAAGAACAATCTCGGTCCGCCATTAATATTATGGTTTCAGACTTGGCCAACAAGCAACGCCACCGCGCACAGCGGGATACAGAGGCTCGCCCACCCCCGTAGTCTCGCCGCTGACGTGCCCGAAGGGTCGCCAACCTACCTAGGCGTTTAGCATCCATCCGAGATCTATTAGTTTGATTATTCCCCTCAAACGTTTGATGTGTTAATTACGTCACAATTTGTTCTCACTTGCATTGTTAGGTTTTAGAGAATCGAAGGAACACCTGATTTTTAACATTTGTAAACAAATCGTTCATTGATTTCTGGTGTTGAAATTGTATTTGGGCAATTATCTACTAAAAAATTCCTCGACCATGTCAAATTGCTTGTGATAAGTTTCTGACATGGTCTTGGGATCTTCCTACTGAATATGTTTTAATTATGTTAAACTATACATACTCCATACATTAAGTTTAGTTTAAAAATATCATGTAATACTTGAGCCAATAGATATACATAATTTTTCAAATTTGTTCTAATCAATCGAAGCAATCAACGAACTCTGGCGTCTGACTACCCACAGGCACTTTTATGCGAAAAGTCAATTCATATACCGCCGTTGCAGCGCAATACATCCATTGTGTGGTTGTTCATGTTGTATTTTTATTTGTGAGTGTAGCACAAGCTAAAACTTTGTTTAATTTCTTCAATGTCTATATTATTCTGTTATCTTCTGGAACATTGGTAATTATTTATTATTCTAGAAAATTATTGTCGGCTGTTAGTATTCGGTTTAAAGACTGAATCCCAAACGCCTGAGTAGTACTTTTGCCTGCAGTTTTCAATGAGAACACTTTTTTATCCGTCGCATTGTCTATTTTGATAGAAATGAATGTTTTTAGCATTGGCGAATAATTTCAGGTTAGGTTTACGTTTTGCTCTACTATAGAAAATTAGTTGTAGCTATATTATATCGCAGAAATTAACAACGGTTGCTTTGTCTCTACAACTGAGTTCGTAGTAGGTGCCCAGTTGTGTTTCTTGACGCATTGTATAAAAGTCCGTTTAAACAATTGTGAATATTCGGCACTAATGGAGAGTGGTGCAATGGCTTCTTTAATAAAAGAGGAAATAATTCTAAAATATTTAAATGTCTTACATAAAACATAATTAAAGTTAATACGATAGATTTGTTATCTGCAACTCAAAGAAAAATTTCAATTACCAACAGAATGTTAAATATTAAAATAATTATTAATAAATGGGAAAGTATTGTTAGTATTCATAGTAAATGTTCTGAGTGTAGATAATGTATTGGGGATCGACGTGATTCAACAATTGGGAATAAAAAGTGATGGGGAGGGGGTTAATTAAAACTTGGACAGGACCCAAAAGTGGCTGCCAAGAAAATAAGTGTTGCCAAGTCAAGAGTAATAAAGGTATAATAATTAATAGTAACACAATAATGAATTTAAAAGATATTTATACTGACAGAGGGGCATTGTTGAATGATTTGAAAGTAGGTGAGAGGAATCTACATTTTAAGGGCAGAATATTAGAAACAATTAACAGAAATATTGAGATTATTAATGAAAAAGTAAGTCAAGCAGAAAAATACATTCACAGATTGCAAGTTAATGAATCAGAAAGTTTTAACAGTAAGTCATATCCAATTTCTTTTGCACTAAAACAACCAGTTAAAAATGAAATACAGAAAATGGTAAAGGATAGAGTAATTGAATATTCAAAAAGTAATTTTATTAATCCATTAGTAGTTGTTAAGAAACGTGATGGTCCACTTCGTTTATGTCTTGATACACGCAGAATTAATCAGATTACAAAGCCACAATATGAATGTCCACAAACGATTGATGGTTTGCTATGTAGAATATGACTTGAAATATTCGTTTTTGCTTATTCCATTGCATGAAGAATCAAGAAAATATACAGGTTTCAGTATTGATGGGGAGATTTTTCAGTTTAAAGTGGTACCATTTGCTCTTTATACATCATGTGCTGCACTTGTGAGAGCAATGCAGAAGATATTAAACCAATTTGAAGACTTTTGTGTACATTACATCGATGATATCTTATTGTTTTCTGAAAACGAGGAACAACATTTATAACATTTGGAAAATATAATAGAAATAGTAAAAACGGGTTAAAATTGGATCTATCGAAATGTGAATTTATGGAGGAGAATGTAACATATTTAGGATATGAAATAACTAAGAATGGTGTTACAATAAATGAGCAACGTCTTGAGTAAATTAAGAATTTACCTCGTCCGAAGAATTTAAAAAAGTTAAGAGGGTTAATAATTGTACCAAATGTAACGTTAACTCTGATTAGTTCTTAATACACCTTTTATAATAATTAAAAACACCTAAGAAAGGATGGTTAAATGGATTTGGAGCGAAGAACAAGAAAAAGCATTAAATACCATCGAACAGAGGTTTCATGAAGGATTATTAATAAAATATCCGAATTTTAAAGAAAAGTTTTTACTTCGTACGGATGCTTCTGATCAAGCAATAGCAGCTGAATTAATTCAAATACAAGAAGGGAGAGAAGTACCAATATGTTTTATTGCAAGGATTCTGAGAGGATATGAAATCAGATATACAATAGCTAAAAAAGAAATGTTGGCAAAAATATTTGCAATTAATAAACTAAAATTGTATTTAACTGGAAATAAATTTGATATAGAAACAGATAATTCAGCGATTTCTTTCCTGAAAAACAAAACTTTTCATAATGATAGGTTATACAGATGGGCATTGTATTAGCAACAATTTACCAAATTATGAAAAACCAAAACAAATCTTTATTGGAATTGAGAAAATTTATGAAGAGAGAAGAATGTCAAGACAAGAAATTTTAAATAAACAGACGCTAGGAGAAATTCAGGAATTAAGAAATTTGGTATTGCAAAGTCAAGAAAATAATTATAAAGCTTATCAAATTAAAGAGAACTTGTTGGTAAAAGTAACTGAAAATAAAGAATTGCTGGTTTTAAGTAGAGAAGACATGTTAGTAGTTGTTGAGGAAATTCATACAATATTTGGACATTGTGGGACAAGAGAAACTTGGTTAATGTTTCGTGAATTAAACAATTAATAAAAACTTGCCAAATTTGTCAGTTTGCAAAGGAATAGAATTTTAAAAATCAGAATATTGTAAAAAGTATTAGAGTAAATGAACCGATGGAACTGCTAGCTATTGATTACTTAGGAAATTTACTTACAGGACAGTATAGTTATAATGTTATAAACATATTCTCATTATGGTAGACGGGTTTTCTAAATTTATTGACATAAGAAAATTTGAAACGAAAAGCATGTAACCAATTTTTGTAATAAGAAATTAATAAATAGACCCTTTTAAAAGTTTTAAAAACATTTTTGGCATATAGAAGGGTTAAAAGTTTAAGATAAAATTTGCGTGGTATTAAAAAAGGTTAAAATACAAAGTGTTAAAAGAATGGAAGGTATGCTGACTATATGGAGGAAGATAAAGAATATGATGAGAAGACTAAACTAAAACATTTATAATTTAAAAAAGGAAATAAAAGGAGGGAGCTACTGAATTGGATTTATTGTAAGATTGCATTTGACATTTGGCATTGATTGAATGGTATAACAAGTAACAATTTACAAAAGAAGGGGATCACAGAGAAGTCGTGGATGGAGTGAGTATTAAAGTAACGTAACTACTAACGAGGTGTTTGGATTTTTGCTGTGGTGGAGCTGTGTAGGCAGATTCATGGAGCAAACTAGGTCCCTGAGTTAATTCGGATCCTGATTCTGAACATTTTTGGCAGTTTGGTGGACAGCTTAGGCCTTCACCGAGGTTGTGAGCAGAGCAGTTGTGGAGTGATAGGTTGCAGAGTGGGGCGAATTGGTTTCAGCATAAGAGTGCTAAGTTGAATGAAAGGTGGGTGAATCCAGGAATTACATAAGAACTGAAATAAAATAAAGATTAAAGTTAATTAATTTTAATTAAGGAAGCACTTACTATTTGATATTCTCATATAACAAATGTAACGATCACGTATTTGTACTTGCATTTTTAGAAATATGACTACTATTTGACAAAAGTTTTGGATTGTCATCACTAAAATCGGAACATCAAACTTCAGAATAATCAATTTAGATAAAAGGAATTCACTCTGATGTTCAGTCGTGTGTATCTACATGAGCTAGCATAAATAATTTTGAATATCCAAATTAAATAAATAGGGCAATTTAAATTGACTAAAATTAAATTATAAACATAAACTTATAGGCAACATAAAGAGGAGCCTAAACCTTCATATTTATGGCGACTTACACAATTTCTATTTTCTATTGTAACCAAATATATGTATACAGATCTACCTGCAAGGAAATGTTGTCACTTGATGATTGGTGTAGCTACATCTACAATAACTCTCAAAGAAAGTAACACTTGCTGCAGTGCACGCGTCTGCCCTTTGCAACTCTTTAACACCAAGTAGTTCTAATGCTACAAAGCTGCGGTCGGTGTAAACAGTCAAACCATTAAAATCAGCATAAACATGCTGGTTGGAAATTAGTGTGATTAATTGTTATTTAGCATTTGACACTGTAATCATCTCCTGTTAAGAATATCCTATTGAGTGTGTCTTAAAACTCCATATATTTATCTTCTTTAATTAAAGTTCATTGTGTAGGAGGCAACTTCATAGGTATAATAGTTATTGGCGGATGCAGGTCTTTGATACTTAGATGCGTTGTGACCTTTTATAATTGTCACTTATAAAACTTATAAAAGCATTTCAGAATCGTGTTCCACGTTTTTGCAATCTGTAAAGTGACTTTACAAAATGTATGATGCTCAAAATCCATTATTGGACGCGGCGACCTTTAATGTAAAAATAATTAGATTTTAATTCCTCTCCAGCTATAAGTCTTCCACTTTATAACGGGCCCCTTAAAATTTGAAACTGAGTGAAATAGCCTCATTCGTTTTTCAGCAGATGTTTCTAAATTTATGTAAGTTAGATTTGTCACGATTCAATCGTGCTGGTGTTAGTAAAACTTTAGCTGAAAAGTAACTCTCAAAATTATAGTATTTTTTGTTGGAATCAAGTAAATCTCAATTAATTCAGCACGTCTTGTATAGAAGCTAATTTTTATTTCCTAAAAATGGCTGATAACTTCAACGGGCTATAGTTGCTTTCATTAAAAGTAAATACTGGCAGTAGAGGCAGACCTTTATTATCATTGGTAGTTTTGCGAGGCAAATTAGTTTACCTTTATTAACTATTAAGGCACGTTGATAAATAACGATGAAATATGTATGGAATTATATACTTAGCTATTTCTAGAGTGAAAAATGGTTCAAATGACTTCGCCAAACAAGGTGAAATTAACGACCTGCCTTTAGTAAATACTGAACCAAGCAAATATGCAAATTTACAGTTAGAGAGTTAGCATCGCTAAGGCTAAGGCAATGTCCTTTAGTTCTACACATTTACCGTGCGTCATTTAAATTAAATTTGGAATTATATTGAAGTTGTCACACATTACTTAAAATTTGACAACAAATATCGTAGTCGTCAAGTAGTGGGGGAAAATCTGCGATAAACTTGTTAGCGTTCGACGAGGAGCGGCTTAGCCATTCATCTAATATGTGCCGATTGGAGAAAGAGTGGAAGACGAAGATATATTTAAAATAATACCAAAATAAAAGTGAAATGAACCTGTCTTGGACGAAACACGTGATATACAGAAGATTTTTGACTGGCGACTGTGAAGAAGAAAATAAGTACAAGATAGCCAGTGACAAAAGCCGGCGGTAAAATAAGAGATTCATTAAGAAATAAATCTGTTTCAGGACAAAAAGACGTTAAATAAGCAGCAGAAGGGAAGGGAGAGGAGGAAAAAGGTTTTCACAACAATATTTCGTTGAAAATATATAACAAAATAAAACGAGAAGAAGAAAAAGTTGAAAATAGAACGAAAAACAAGAAGGAAGAAGAGGGGGATTAGGAATCTACGAAAGTAAGTATGCGAACGGATATTGATATATTACCTTTAAAGGATTGTTTCCAGCTGCCCGTAAGAAATCTTGCCTGCAAATAACAAAACTAATTCTTTTGCAATTCTTGTTTCTATCGGACTTGTTCGGTTTTATGAACAGCTCATTATTATTGTACGGACGTACAAGTACTGCAGTATATTCGCTTCATTCACATACATTTTCTGAAATATTTGTTTAAAAAATTAAATATCGATTAAATACTGAAGAACTTACAAGAAATCCCACTAAAACGATTTTAAAATGGGTATACTAAGAAGTGGACAATAGAGAAAACTCTGTCAGTATATCAATTATGGTATAGAACACATATGGGAGACTCTGATAAAAACAGGTATTGATTCAAGAATAATACATTGTGTGGATATCAATCACGCTTGAAAAGTAACTAATAAAATGAAAAGTCAAAGGGCAACGAGTAAATTGTAAAGAGATAATCCCCTTTCAAAGTGTTTATATTTATAGAAGCTGGCGATACGAGGGTGGTTACCGATTATCAGACGTAGCAAGCTTTGATCAACAAATTTCAACTTTTTTTGTAATTATTATTTCTTGGCCGTAATTTCTGCCAAGTCTCAACTACAAATCTCTTTTATTCGATAAATACATAAAATGCCGAGCTCGTTAACTGAGCGGTTGAGCATCCTGACTGCTGATCCAAGAGTCACGAGCTTAATCTTTTTCATAATACAATCCTATGAAAGAGCTCTTGTTAAGGTTGGAACATCTCAGTTTCAGCGAAATTATAGCAGGGCATTGACTGTATGACAATAACAGTTGGTGTCTAAGGTACCTCGTACTGCGTATGCCTAGATCTTGTACAAATATAAACTACCAAATAAATATTCCGATGGGTTTCCATTTTTTCAATGTAAAACGCCGAAAATTGAGCAATAGTTCAGTACTTCTATTAAAAATATTTATCACTGAAGAAGGATGTCCAGTGTGTTTCATATCCTTTTATTATTCTACAAATAGAACACACCGGAACGGCCTGCCTTTTCTATATTTGTACATAATTTTATTCATAACATTTCGTTCTGGTGTTGATACCCATTTTTAATTTTTTCTCAGAACTGGTACTAACGGCATATTAAGTCATATTTATTATTTATCCGGTGTATTAAAGAGGTACGGTTAATTAAATCTCCAAAACTAGTCAAGTTAAGAAATTGTTTAAACATGACACCCTTTACTCTAGTTGAGACGTTTATTTATTATTATTATTATTATTATTTTAAAATTACTTGATATCTGTCATAAAGATTCATTTTATCTAAAACTTACAGCCTCACAGTCTAACCAAACCTTTCATTCAACGGCTTTTACGAATATCACAACTTAACTTCAGGTAATTATTGATCAGACATTAAATGTTTCACTTTATTTACAATAAATCTTTCCTTTCAGATATCCTGGAGTCCTCGAAACACCACACCGTATTAACAAAATCCCTCTCCAGCCAATTTACTAACACAACCAGGAACGTCCTCCAATTACCTTACACGTTCGATGTCAACATTCTACTCCTTGGCATACGTCAATAACAACAAATTTTTCTACTTTAAAGTAGCACTACATTTGTAAATTATTCAATCCACCCTGATTAAAGAATTTATAATTTCTTTTTACATTTAAAGCATTTCTAATTTACTTTAAGTAAAAATGTACTAAATTTTTTTATAATATTATTTTTCTCTCCTCCGCATTCTCTAGCATCTAGTTTAGTTACAAGAATTACATGGTTACAATTTTAAATTAAATTTCTACATTATTATAAATATCAACAATGAGAATTTTAATATCTACTCGTAAATACTAATTTATATATTATTGTCGTCCTATACCGGGTGTCCATTCTCAAAGTCGAACATAGGCAATTAACATTAGTGCATTCACTCATTCTTTATTCAAATAATTCATTTTTCTGTAGATAATTTTAACAGACGTTGACAGAAAATACCTGATTTACGCCAACTAATTGCCAATTTTTTTGACAAACGCTATCGAACTTGAAAAGCAAGGCATGGCATATTTAAAAATTCCCAAGTTTTAAATTAGTATTTTAAAATAAAAATCGTATCTTGAATATTATTATTGGTATCATTTGATGAGTAATAATTTTACCTTTCCATTGATACCATTACCTTCCCTGTAAGTTGAATTGGCGAGCAGGAATCTGCAAAAACGTTCAATTCAATGTTAATCGCCTATGTTCGACTTTGAGAACGGACACCCGGTATATTATATTATATATTTGCAATTGCGTTTATTTTTTTTCTATTCGACCTGCCGTTACAAGAATAACATAAAATAGAGTGACTGAGCTATTGTATATTTCCAAATTAGAGTAACTATAATTTTAGTCCCATATTAATGGCAGCTCGTAATAATTGTATTTGAGATGATCTTAATTGTTAACAATAACTAAGCAGGAAATAATAATAAATGATTCACCTACAATCCGTCGATGTTTTAATCCTAATATAGCTATGATATTGAATTTTATAATCCAGAAGGACACGTCCAATACACAGAAGAAAAAGTATCCAAACACAACACAAAATGTACATAAATGATAATAAACAAAACTCGATAATAATTTCTTTAATAATTAAAAACAAACCAGAGCATTACGCATAGCATCCACAAATCCATTCGTTTTTCTTGTAAATGTTCATAGAAAAATGTCTTGTAAAATTGCGAGTTCCAACTTTATTTTGCAGGTTGAAATGTAATACTGATGTAGGCCGTCTAAGTTTTTTAATGTTAATCTTTACAGCTCACAGCAGGCTTTTACAATTGATGGTGAAAATATTACTCAGTTATGCTATTATCCGCCATTTTTGTGTGAAACTGCATGAAACAACCGAAGTCACCCAAGATGTTTATTTAACAAGTTCCAATTGCAACCGATATTATGTCCAAACACGGTCCACGAGGATACAAGAACATCTTTGCTGCAATGATATTCATTTTCAATGTCAAAACTTCCACCACATTTGCTATCGGCTTGAAACGGCTATACCTTGATTCTGCAGGTTT
>CALNHX010012778.1:0-22592 GCA_940337035.1 Agriotes lineatus
AGTTTACAACTCCCGTAAAGAAGTGTTAGCAACTGTTCGTCGTGTTGTCATTATACCAGACGAGTATGTAATGGCAAATGGAAAATAAAATGCAGGACCTGCTCACGCTAACGTCAATGGTTTTCAATCGCGTCTTGTGTGCCAAAACACTCTCTAAGACACGATTGGATCAAAGCTCTGTCTCTGCACTGTTTTAACTTCTATTAGGTTTCAGTATAGCGTCCCAAAATTTATATTTATACCTTGAAAATTGTTACTCGGGGCATGAGGCAATTAGGGTTGTTAATACGCACAGTTTACAACTCCCGTAAAGAAGTGTTAGCAATTGTTCGTCGTGTTGTCATTATACCAGACGAGTATGTAATGGCAAATGGAAAATAAAATGCAGGACCTGCTCACGCTAACGTCAATGGTTTTCAATCGCGTCTTGTGTGCCAAAACACTCTCTAAGACACGATAGGATCAAAGCTCTGTCTCTGTACTGTTTTAACTTCTTTTAGGTTTCAGTATAGCGTCCCAAAATTTATATTAATACCTTGAAAATTGTTACTCGGGGCATGAGGCAATTAGGGTTGTTAATACGCACAGTTTACAACTCCCGTAAAGAAGTGTTTGCAATTCTTCGTCGTGTTGTCATTATACCAGACGAGTATGTAATGGCAAATGGAAAATAAAATGCAGGACCTGCTCACGCTAACGTCAATGGTTTTCAATCGCGTCTTGTGTGCCAAAACACTCTCTAAGACACGATTGGATCAAAGCTCTGTCTCTGTACTGTTTTAACTTCTTTTAGGTTTCAGTATAGCGTCCCAAAATTTATATTTATACCTTGAAAATTGTTACTCGGGGAATGAGGCAATTAGGGTTGTTAATTCGCACAGTTTACAACTCCCGTAAAGAAGTGTTAGCAATTCTTCGTCGTGTTGTCATTATACCAGACGAGTATGTAATGGCAAATGGAAAATAAAATGCAGGACCTGCTCACGCTAACGTCAATGGTTTTCAATCGCGTCTTGTGTGCCAAAACACTCTCTAAGACACGATTGGATCAAAGCTCTGTCTCTGTACTGTTTTAACTTCTTTTAGGTTTCAGTATAGCGTCCCAAAATTTATATTTATACCTTGAAAATTGTTACTCGGGGAATGAGGCAATTAGGGTTGTTAATTCGCACAGTTTACAACTCCCGTAAAGAAGTGTTAGCAATTCTTCGTCGTGTTGTCATTATACCAGACGAGTATGTAATGGCAAATGGAAAATAAAATGCAGGACCTGCTCACGCTAACGTCAATGGTTTTCAATCGCGTCTTGTGTGCCAAAACACTCTCTAAGACACGATTGGATCAAAGCTCTGTCTCTGTACTGTTTTAACTTCTTTTAGGTTTCAGTATAGCGTCCCAAAATTTATATTTATACCTTGAAAATTGTTACTCGGGGAATGAGGCAATTAGGGTTGTTAATTCGCACAGTTTCCAACTCCCGTAAAGAAGTGTTAGCAATTCTTCGTCGTGTTGTCATTATACCAGACGAGAATGTAATGGCAAATGGAAAATAAAATGCAGGACCTGCTCACGCTAACGTCAATGGTTTTCAATCGCGTCTTGTGTGCCAAAACACTCTCTAAGACACGATTGGATCAAAGCTCTGTCTCTGTACTGTTTTAACTTCTTTTAGGTTTCAGTATAGCGTCCCAAAATTTTAATTTATACATTGAAAATTGTTACTCGGGGCATGAGGCAATTAGGGTTGTTAATATGCACAGTTTACAACTCCCGTAAAGCAGTGTTAGCAATTCTTCGTCGTCTTGTCATTATACGAGACTAGTGTGTAATGGCAAATAGAAAATCCAATGCAGAAGCTGCTTAGGCTAATGTCTATCTCTTTCAAGATGATCTTATGTGCCGAAACACTCTCTAAGACACGATAATAACAAAGCTGTGTCTCTTTACTGTTTAAACGTCTTCTAGAGGTTATTATAGCGTCCCAAAATTTATATTTATACCTTGAAAATTGTTACTCGGGGCATGAGGCAATTAGGGTTGTTAATATGCACAGTTTACAACTCCCGTAAAGCAGTGTTAGCAATTCTTCGTCGTGTTGTCATTATACCAGACGAGTATGTAATGGCAAATGGAAAATAAAATGCAGCACCTGCTCATGCTAACGTCAATGGTTTTCAATCCCGTCTTGTGTGCCAAAACACTCTCTAAGACACGATAATAACAAAGCTCTGTCTCTGGACTGTATAAACGTCTTCTAGAGGTTATTATAGCGTCCCAAAATTTATATTTATACCTTGAAAATTGTTACTCGGGGCATGAGGCAATTAGGGTTGTTAATATGCACAGTTTACAACTCCCGTAAAGCAGTGTTAGCAATTCTTCGTCGTCTTATCATTATACCAGACGAGTGTGTAATGGCAAATTGAAAATAAAATGCAGGACTTGCTCATGCTAACGTCAATGGTTTTCAATCGCGTCTTGTGTGCCAAAACACTCTCTAAGACACGATAGGATCAAAGCTCTGTCTCTGCACTGTATAAACGTCTTCTAGAGGTTATTATAGCGTCCCAAAATTTATATTTATACCTTGAAAATTGTTACTCGGGGAATGAGGCAATTAGGGTTGTTAATATGCACAGTTTACAACTCCCGTAAAGCAGTGTTAGCAATTCTTCGTCGTGTTGTCATTATATCAGACGAGTATGTAATGGAAAATGGAAAATAAAATGCAGGACCTGCTCACGCTAACGTCAATGGTTTTCAATCGCGTCTTGTGTGCCAAAACACTCTCTAAGACACGATTGGATCAAAGCTCTGTCTCTGCACTGTATAAACGTCTTCTAGAGGTTATTATAGCGTCCCAAAATTTATATTTATACCTTGAAAATTGTTATTCGGGGCATGAGGCAATCAGGGCTGTTAATACGCACAGTTTACAACTCCCGTAAAGCAGTGTTAGCAATTCTTCGTCGTGTTGTCATTATATCAGACGAGTATGTAATGGAAAATGGAAAATAAAATGCAGGACCTGCTCACGCTAACGTCAATGGTTTTCAATCGCGTCTTGTGTGCCAAAACACTCTCTAAGACACGATATAATTTAAGCTCTGTCTCTTTACTGTTTAAACTTCTTCTAGAGTTCAATATAGCATCCCAAAATTTATATTTATACTTTAAAATTGTTACTCGGGGCATGAGGCAATCAGAGCTGTTAATACGCACAGTTTTCAACTCCCAGAAAGCAGTGTTAGCAATTCTTCGACGTCTTGTTATTATACCAAATGAGTATAAAATGGCAAAAAGAAAATAAAATGCAAGAGCTGCTCACACTAACGTCTATGGCTTTCAATAGCGTCTTGTGTGCCTCAAACACTCTCTAAGACACGATATAATTTAAGCTTTGTCTCTTTACTGTTTAAACTTCTTCTAGAGGTCATTACAGAGTTTCAAAATTTGTTATTTATACCTTGAAAATTGTTACTCGGGGCATGAGGCAATTAGGGCTGTTAATACGCACAGTTTTCAACTCCCGGAAAGCAGTGTTAGCAATTCTTCGACGTCTTGTTATGATACCAAATGAGTATATAATGACAAATAGAAAATATAATGCAAGAGCTGCTCACACTAACGTCTATGGCTTTCAATAGCGTCTTGTGTGCCTCAAGCACTCTCTAAGACACGATATAATTTAAGCTCTGTCTCTTTACTGTTTAAACTTCTTCTAGAGGTCATTACAGAGTTTAAAAATTTTTTATTTATTCATCGAAAATTGTTACTCGGGGCATGAGGCAATTAGGGTTGTTAATATGCACAGTTTACAACTCCCGTAAAGCAGTGTTAGCAATTCTTCGTCGTGTTGTCATTATACCAGACGAGTATGTAATGGAAAATGGAAAATAAAATGCAGGACCTGCTCACGCTAACGTCAATGGTTTTCAATCCCGTCTTTTGTGCCAAAACACTCTCTAAGACACGATAGGATCAAAGCTCTGTCTCTGTACTGTTTTAACTTCTTTTAGAGTTCAGTATAGCGTCCCAAAATTTATATTTATACCTTGAAAATTGTTACTCGGGGCATAAGGCAATTAGGGTTGTTAATATGCACAGTTTACAACTCCCGTAAAGCAGTGTTAGCAATTCTTCGTCGTCTTATCATTATACCAGACGAGTGTGTAATGGCAAAAAGAAAATAAAATGCAAGAGCTTTACACACTAACGTCTATAGCTTTCAATAGCGTCTTGTGTGCCTCAAACACTCTCTAAGACACGATATAATTTAAGCTCTGTCTCTTTACTGTTTAAACTTCTTCTAGAGTTCAATATAGCATCCCAAAATTTATATTTATACTTTAAAATTGTTACTCGGGGCATGAGGCAATCAGAGCTGTTAATACGCACAGTTTTCAACTCCCAGAAAGCAGTGTTAGCAATTCTTCGACGTCTAGTTATTATACCAAATGAGTATAAAATGGCAAAAAGAAAATAAAATGCAAGAGCTGCTCACACTAACGTCTATGGCTTTCAATAGCGTCTTGTGTGCCTCAAACACTCTCTAAGACACGATATAATTTAAGCTTTGTCTCTTTACTGTTTAAACTTCTTCTAGAGGTCATTACAGAGTTTCAAAATTTGTTATTTATACCTTGAAAATTGTTACTCGGGGCATGAGGCAATTAGGGCTGTTAATACGCACAGTTTTCAACTCCCGGAAAGCAGTGTTAGCAATTCTTCGACGTCTTGTTATGATACCAAATGAGTATATAATGACAAATAGAAAATATAATGCAAGAGCTGCTCACACTAACGTCTATGGCTTTCAATAGCGTCTTGTGTGCCTCAAGCACTCTCTAAGACACGATATAATTTAAGCTCTGTCTCTTTACTGTTTAAACTTCTTCTAGAGGTCATTACAGAGTTTCAAAATTTTTTATTTATTCATCGAAAATTGTTACTCGGGGCATGAGGCAATTAGGGTTGTTAATATGCACAGTTTACAACTCCCGTAAAGCAGTGTTAGCAATTCTTCGTCGTGTTGTCATTATACCAGACGAGTATGTAATGGAAAATGGAAAATAAAATGCAGGACCTGCTCACGCTAACGTCAATGGTTTTCAATCCCGTCTTTTGTGCCAAAACACTCTCTAAGACACGATAGGATCAAATCTCTGTCTCTGTACTGTTTTAACTTCTTTTAGAGTTCAGTATAGCGTCCCAAAATTTATATTTATACCTTGAAAATTGTTACTCGGGGCATGAGGTAATTAGGGTTGTTAATACGCACAGTTTACAACTCCCGTAAAGCAGTGTTAGCAATTCTTCGACGTCTTGTTATTATACCAAATGAGTATAAAATGGCAAATGGAAAATAAAATGCAGGACCTGCTCACGCTAACGTCAATGGTTTTCAATCGCGTCTTGTGTTCCAAAACACTCTCTAAGACACGATTGGATCAAAGCTCTGTCTCTGCACTGTATAAACGTTTTCTAGAGGTTATTATAGCGTCCCAAAATTTATATTTATACCTTGAAAATTTTACTCGGGGCATAAGGCAATTAGGGCTGTTAATACGCACAGTTTACAACTCCCGTAAAGCAGTGTTAGCAATTCTTCGTCGTCTTGTCATTATACCAGACGAGTATAAAATGGCAAAAAGAAAATAAAATGCAAGAGCTGCTCACACTAACGTCTATGGCTTTTAATAGCGTCTTGTGTGCCTCAAACACTCTCTAAGACACGATATAATTTAAGCTCTGTCTCTTTACTGTTTAAACTTCTTCTAGAGTTCAATATAGCATCCCAAAATTTATATTTATACCTTGAAAATTGTTACTCGGGGCATAAGGCAATTAGGGCTGTTAATACGCACAGTTTACAACTCCCGTAAAGCAGTGTTAGCAATTCTTCGTCGTCTTGTCATTATACCAGACGAGTATAAAATGGCAAAAAGAAAATAAAATGCAAGAGCTGCTCACACTAACGTCTATGGCTTTCAATAGCGTCTTGTGTGCCTCAAACACTCTCTAAGACACGATATAATTTAAGCTCTGTCTCTTTACTGTTTAAACTTCTTCTAGAGTTCAATATAGCATCCCAAAATTTATATTTATACTTTAAAATTGTTACTCGGGGCATGAGGTAATTAGGGTTGTTAATACGCACAGTTTACAACTCCCGTAAAGCAGTGTTAGCAATTCTTCGTCGTGTTGTCATTATATCAGACGAGTATGTAATGGAAAATGGAAAATAAAATGCAGGACCTGCTCACGCTAACGTCAATGGTTTTCAATCCCGTCTTGTGTGCCAACACACTTTCTAAGACACGATAGGATCAAAGCTCTGTCTCTGCACTGTATAAACGTCTTCTAGAGGTTGTTATATCGTCCCAAAATTTATATTTATACCTTAAAAATTGTTACTCGGGGCATAAGGCAATTAGGGCTGTTAATACGCACAGTTTACAACTCCCGTAAAGCAGTGTTAGCAATTCTTCGTCGTCTTGTCATTATACCAGACGAGTATAAAATGGCAAAAAGAAAATAAAATGCAAGAGCTGCTCACACTAACGTCTATGGCTTTCAATAGCGTCTTGTGTGCCTCAAACACTCTCTAAGACACGATATAATTTAAGCTCTGTCTCTTTACTGTTTAAACTTCTTCTAGAGTTCAATATAGCATCCCAAAATTTATATTTAAACTTTGAAAATTGTTACTCGGGGCATGAGGTAATTAGGGTTGTTAATACGCACAGTTTACAACTCCCGTAAAGCAGTGTTAGCAATTCTTCGTCGTGTTGTCTTTATATCAGACGAGTATGTAATGGAAAATGGAAAATAAAATGCAGGACCTGCTCACGCTAACGTCAATGGTTTTCAATCCCGTCTTGTGTGCCAAAACACTTTCTAAGACACGATAGGATCAAAGCTCTGTCTCTCCACTGTATAAACGTCTTCTAGAGGTTGTTATAGCATCCCAAAATTTATATTTATACCTTGAAAATTGTTACTCGGGGCATAAGGCAATTAGGGCTGTTAATACGCACAGTTTACAACTCCCGTAAAGCAGTGTTAGCAAATCTTCGTCGTGTTGTCATTATATCAGACGAGTATGTAATGGAAAATGGAAAATAAAATGCAGGACCTGCTCACGCTAACGTCAATGGTTTTCAATCCCGTCTTGTGTGCCAAAACACTTTCTAAGACACGATAGGATCAAAGCTCTGTCTCTGCACTGTATAAACGTCTTCTAGAGGTTGTTATAGCGTCCCAAAATTTATATTTATACCTTAAAAATTGTTACTCGGGGCATAAGGCAATTAGGGCTGTTAATACGCACAGTTTACAACTCCCGTAAAGCAGTGTTAGCAATTCTTCGTCGTCTTGTCATTATACCAGACGAGTATAAAATGGCAAAAAGAAAATAAAATGCAAGAGCTGCTCACACTAACGTCTATGGCTTTCAATAGCGTCTTGTGTGCCTCAAACACTCTCTAAGACACGATATAATTTAAGCTCTGTCTCTTTACTGTTTAAACTTCTTCTAGAGTTCAATATAGCATCCCAAAATTTATATTTATACTTTGAAAATTGTTACTCGGGGCATGAGGTAATTAGGGTTGTTAATACGCACAGTTTACAACTCCCGTAAAGCAGTGTTAGCAATTCTTCGTCGTGTTGTCATTATATCAGACGAGTATGTAATGGAAAATGGAAAATAAAATGCAGGACCTGCTCACACTAACGTCTATGGCTTTCAATAGCGTCTTGTGTGCCTCAAACACTCTCTAAGACACGATATAATTTAAGCTCTGTCTCTTTACTGTTTAAACTTCTTCTAGAGGTCATTACAGAGTTTCAAAATTTTTTATTTATACCTTGAAAATTGTTACTCGGGCATGAGGCAATTAGGGCTGTTAATACGCACAGTTTTCAACTCCCGGAAAGCAGTGTTAGCAATTCTTCGACGTCTTGTTATGATACCAAATGAGTATATAATGACAAATAGAAAATATAATGCAAGAGCTGCTCACACTAACGTCTATGGCTTTCAATAGCGTCTTGTGTGCCTCAAGCACTCTCTAAGACACGATATAATTTAAGCTCTGTCTCTTTACTGTTTAAACTTCTTCTAGAGGTCATTACAGAGTTTCAAATTTTTTTATTTATTCCTTGAAAATTGTTACTCGGGGCATAAGGCAATTAGGGTTGTTAATATGCACAGTTTACAACTCCCGTAAAGCAGTGTTAGCAATTCTTCGTCGTGTTGTCATTATACCAGACGAGTATGTAATGGAAAATGGAAAATAAAATGCAGGACCTGCTCACGCTAACGTCAATGGTTTTCAATCCCGTCTTTTGTGCCAAAACACTCTCTAAGACACGATTGGATCAAAGCTCTGTCTCTGTACTGTTTTAACTTCTTTTAGAGTTCAGTATAGCGTCCCAAAATTTATATTTATACCTTGAAAATTGTTACTCGGGGCATGAGGTAATTAGGGTTGTTAATACGCACAGTTTACAACTCCCGTAAAGCAGTGTTAGCAATTCATCGACGTCTTGTTATTATACCACATGAGTATAAAATGGCAAATGGAAAAAAAAATGCAGGACCTGCTCACGCTATCGTCAATGGTTTTCAATCGCGTCTTGTGTGCCAAAACACTCTCTAAGACACGATTGGATCAAAGCTCTGTCTCTGCACTGTATAAACGTCTTCTAGAGGTTATTATAGCGTCCCAAAATTTATATTTATATCTTGAAAATTGTTACTCGGGGCATAAGGCAATTAGGGCTGTTAATACGCACAGTTTACAACTCCCGTAAAGCAGTGTTAATAATTCTTCGTCGTCTTGTCATTATACCAGACGAGTATAAAATGGCAAAAAGAAAATAAAATGCAAGAGCTGCTCACACTAACGTCTATGGCTTTTAATAGCGTCTTGTGTGCCTCAAACACTCTCTAAGACACGATATAATTTAAGTTCTGTCTCTTTACTGTTTAAACTTCTTCTAGAGTTCAATATAGCATCCCAAAATTTATATTTATACCTTGAAAATTGCTACTCGGGGCATAAGGCAATTAGGGCTGTTAATACGCACAGTTTACAACTACCGTAAAGCAGTGTTAGCAATTCTTCGTCGTCTTGTCATTATACCAGACGAGTATAAAATGGCAAAAAGAAAATAAAATGCAAGAGCTGCTCACACTAACGTCTATGGCTTTCAATAGCGTCTTGTGTGCCTCAAACACTCTCTAAGACACGATATAATTTAAGCTCTATCTCTTTACTGGTTAAACTTCTTCTAGAGTTCAATATAGCATCCCAAAATTTATATTTATACCTTGAAAATTGTTACTCGGGGCATGAGGTAATTAGGGTTGTTAATACGCACAGTTTACAACTCCCGTAAAGCAGTGTTAGGAATTCTTCGACGTCTTGTTATTATACCAAATGAGTATAAAATGGCAAATGGAAAATAAAATGCAGGACTTGCTCACGCTATCGTCAATGGTTTTCAATCGCGTCTTGTGTGCCAAAACACTCTCTAAGACACGATTGGATCAAAGCTCTGTCTCTGCACTGTATAAACGTCTTCTAGAGGTTGTTATAGCGTCCCAAAATTTATATTTATACCTTAAAAATTGTTACTCGGGGCATAAGGCAATTAGGGCTGTTAATACGCACAGTTTACAACTCCCGTAAAGCAGTGTTAGCAATT
The DNA here is from genome assembly GCA_940337035.1 of Agriotes lineatus. Lineage (NCBI taxonomy): Eukaryota > Metazoa > Arthropoda > Insecta > Coleoptera > Elateridae > Agriotes > Agriotes lineatus. Next base: position 9,718 of record CALNHX010012778.1, read on the forward strand.
CTTCGTCGTCTTGTCATTATACCAGACGAGTATAAAATGGCAAAAAGAAAATAAAATGCAATAGCTGCTCACACTAACGTCTATGGCTTTCAATAGCGTCTTGTGTGCCTCAAACACTCTCTAAGACACGATATAATTTAAGTTCTGTTTCTTTACTGTTTAAACTTCTTCTAGAGTTCAATATAGCATCCCAAAATTTATATTTATACTTTGAAAATTGTTACTCGGGGCATGAGGTAATTAGGGTTGTTAATACGCACAGTTTACAACTCCCGTAAAGCAGTGTTAGCAATTCTTCGTCGTGTTGTCATTATATCAGACGAGTATGTAATGGAAAATGGAAAATAAAATGCAGGACCTGCTCACGCTAACGTCAATGGTTTTCAATCCCGTCTTGTGTGCCAAAACACTTTCTAAGACACGATAGGATCAAAGCTCTGTCTCTGCACTGTATAAACGTCTTCTAGAGGTTGTTATAGCGTCCCAAAATTTATATTTATACCTTAAAAATTGTTACTCGGGGCATAAGGCAATTAGGGCTGTTAATACGCACAGTTTACGACTCCCGTAAAGCAGTGTTAGCAATTCTTCGTCGTCTTGTCATTATACCAGACGAGTATAAAATGGCAAAAAGAAAATAAAATGCAATAGCTGCTCACACTAACGTCTATGGCTTTCAATAGCGTCTTGTGTGCCTCAAACACTCTCTAAGACACGATATAATTTAAGCTCTGTCTCTTTACTGTTTAAACTTCTTCTAGAGTTCAATATAGCATCCCAAAATTTATATTTATACTTTGAAAATTGTTACTCGGGGCATGAGGTAATTAGGGTTGTTAATACGCACAGTTTACAACTCCCGTAAAGCAGTGTTAGCAATTCTTCGTCGTGTTGTCATTATATCAGACGAGTATGTAATGGAAAATGAAAAATAAAATGCAGGACCTGCTCACGCTAACGTCAATGGTTTTCAATCCCGTCTTGTGTGCCAAAACACTTTCTAAGACACGATAGGATCAAAGCTCTGTCTCTGCACTGTATAAACGTCTTCTAGAGGTTGTTATAGCATCCCAAAATTTATATTTATACCTTGAAAATTGTTACTCGGGGCATAAGGCAATTAGGGCTGTTAATACGCACAGTTTACAACTCCCGTAAAGCAGTGTTAGCAATTCTTCGTCGTCTTGTCATTATACCAGACGAGTATAAAATGGCAAAAAGAAAATAAAATGCAAGAGCTGCTCACACTAACGTCTATGGCTTTCAATAGCGTCTTGTGTGCCTCAAACACTCTCTAAGACACGATATAATTTAAGCTCTGTCTCTTTACTGTTTAAACTTCTTCTAGAGTTCAATATAGCATCCCAAAATTTATATTTATACTTTGAAAATTGTTACTCGGGGCATGAGGTAATTAGGGTTGTTAATACGCACAGTTTACAACTCCCGTAAAGCAGTGTTAGCAATTCTTCGTCGTGTTGTCATTATATCAGACGAGTATGTAATGGAAAATGGAAAATAAAATGCAGGACCTGCTCACACTAACGTCTATGGCTTTCAATAGCGTCTTGTGTGCCTCAAACACTCTCTAAGACACGATATAATTTAAGCTCTGTCTCTTTACTGTTTAAACTTCTTCTAGAGGTCATTACAGAGTTTCAAAATTTTTTATTTATACCTTGAAAATTGTTACTCGGGGCATGAGGCAATTAGGGCTGTTAATACGCACAGTTTTCAACTCCCGGAAAGCAGTGTTAGCAATTCTTCGACGTCTTGTTATGATACCAAATGAGTATATAATGACAAATAGAAAATATAATGCAAGAGCTGCTCACACTAACGTCTATGGCTTTCAATAGCGTCTTGTGTGCCTCAAGCACTCTCTAAGACACGATATAATTTAAGCTCTGTCTCTTTACTGTTTAAACTTCTTCTAGAGGTCATTACAGAGTTTCAAATTTTTTTATTTATTCCTTGAAAATTGTTACTCGGGGCATGAGGCAATTAGGGTTGTTAATATGCACAGTTTACTACTCCCGTAAAGCAGTGTTAGCAATTCTTCGTCGTGTTGTCATTATACCAGACGAGTATGTAATGGAAAATGGAAAATAAAATGCAGGACCTGCTCACGCTAACGTCAATGGTTTTCAATCCCGTCTTTTGTGCCAAAACACTCTCTAAGACACGATTGGATCAAAGCTCTGTCTCTGTACTGTTTTAACTTCTTTTAGAGTTCAGTATAGCGTCCCAAAATTTATATTTATACCTTGAAAATTGTTACTCGGGGCATGAGGTAATTAGGGTTGTTAATACGCACAGTTTACAACTCCCGTAAAGCAGTGTTAGCAATTCATCGACGTCTTGTTATTATACCACATGAGTATAAAATGGCAAATGGAAAATAAAATGCAGGACCTGCTCACACTAACGTCAATGGTTTTCAATCGCGTTTTGTGTGCCAAAACACTCTCTAAGACACGATTGGATCAAAGCTCTGTCTCTGCACTGTATAAACGTCTTCTAGAGGTTATTATAGCGTCCCAAAATTTATATTTATATCTTGAAAATTGTTACTCGGGGCATAAGGCAATTAGGGCTGTTAATACGCACAGTTTACAACTCCCGTAAAGCAGTGTTAATAATTCTTCGTCGTCTTGTCATTATACCAGACGAGTATAAAATGGCAAAAAGAAAATAAAATGCAAGAGCTGCTCACACTAACGTCTATGGCTTTTAATAGCGTCTTGTGTGCCTCAAACACTCTCTAAGACACGATATAATTTAAGCTCTGTCTCTTTACTGTTTAAACTTCTTCTAGAGTTCAATATAGCATCCCAAAATTTATATTTATACCTTGAAAATTGCTACTCGGGGCATAAGGCAATTAGGGCTGTTAATACGCACAGTTTACAACTACCGTAAAGCAGTGTTAGCAATTCTTCGTCGTCTTGTCATTATATCAGACGAGTATGTAATGGAAAATGGAAAATAAAATGCAGGACCTGCTCACGCTAACGTCAATGGTTTTCAATCCCGTCTTGTGTGCCAAAACACTCTCTAAGACACGATTGGATCAAAGCTCTGTCTCTGCACTGTATAAACGTCTTCTAGAGGTTGTTATAGCGTCCCAAAATTTATATTTATACCTTGAAAATTGTTACTCGGGGCATGAGGCAATTAGGGTTGTTATTATGCACAGTTTACAACTCCCGTAAAGCAGTGTTAGCAATTCTTCGTCGTGTTGTCATTATACCAGACGAGTATGTAATGGCAAATGGAAAATAAAATGCAGGACCTGCTCACGCTAACGTCAATGGTTTTCAATCCCGTCTTGTGTGCCAAAACACTTTCTAAGACACGATAGGATCAAAGCTCTGTCTCTGTACTGTTTTAACGTCTTTTAGGGTTCAGTATAGCGTCCCAAAATTTATATTTATACCTTGAAAATTGTTACTCGGGGCATGAGGTAATTAGGGTTGTTAATACGCACAGTTTACAATGCGTTTACAGCAGTGTTAGCAATTCATCGTCGTCTTGTCATTATACCAGACGAGTGTGTAGTGGCAAATAGAAAATCCAATGCAGAAGCTGCTTAGGCTAATGTCTATCTCTTTCAAGAGGATCTTGTGTGCCAAAACACTCTCTAAGACACGATTGGATCAAAGCTCTGTCTCTGCACTGTATAAACGTCTTCTAGAGGTTGTTATAGCGTCCCAAAATTTATATTTATACCTTGAAAATTGTTACTCGGGGCATGAGGCAATTAGGGTTGTTAATATGCACAGTTTACAACTCCCGTAAAGCACTGTTAATAGTTCTTCGTCGTCTTGTCATTATACCAGACGAGTATGTAATGGCAAATTGAAAATAAAAAGCAGGACTTGCTCATGCTAACGTCAATGGTTTTCAATCGCGTCTTGTGTGCCAAAACACTCTCTAAGACACGATAGGATCAAAGCTCTGTCTCTGTACTGTTTTAACTTCTTTTAGGGTTCAGTATAGCGTCCCAGAATTTATATTTATACCTTGAAAATTGTTACTCGGGGCATGAGGAAATCAGGGTTGTTAATATGCACAGTTTACAACTCCCGTAAAGCAGTGTTAGCAATTCTTCGTCGTCTTATCATTATACCAGACGAGGGTGTAATGGCAAATTGAAAATAAAATGCAGGACTTGCTCACGCTAACGTCAATGGTTTTCAATCGCGTCTTGTGTGCCAAAACACTCTCTAAGACACGATAGGATCAAAGCTCTGTCTCTGTACTGTTTTAACTTCTTTTAGGGTTCAGTATAGCGTCCCAAAATTAATATTTATACCTTGAAAATTGTTACTCGGGGCATGAGGAAATCAGGGTTGTTAATATGCACAGTTTACAACTCCCGTAAAGCAGTGTTAGCAATTCTTCGTCGTCTTATCATTATACCAGACGAGGGTGTAATGGCAAATTGAAAATAAAAAGCAGGACTTGCTCATGCTAACGTCAATGGTTTTCAATCGCGTCTTGTGTGCCAAAACACTCTCTAAGACACGATAGGATCAAAGCTCTGTCTCTGCACTGTATAAACGTCTTCTAGAGTTCAATATAGCATCCCAAAATTTATATTTATACCTTGAAAATTGTTACTCGGGGCATGAGGTAATTAGGGTTGTTAATACGCACAGTTTACAAGCGTTTACAGCAGTGTTAGCAATTCATCGTCGTCTTGTCATTATACGAGACTAGTGTGTAATGGCAAATAGAAAATCCAATGCAGAAGCTGCTTAGGCTAATGTCTATCTCTTTCAAGATGATCTTATGTGCCGAAACACTCTCTAAGACACGATAATAACAAAGCTGTGTCTCTTTACTGTTTAAACGTCTTCTAGAGGTTATTATAGCGTCCCAAAATTTATATGTATACCTTGAAAATTGTTACTCGGGGCATGAGGCAATTAGGGCTGTTAATACACACAGTTTTCAACTCCCGGAAAGCAGTGTTAGCAATTCTTCGACGTCTTGTTATTATACGAAATGAGTATAAAATGGCAAAAAGAAAATAAAATGCAAGAGCTGCTCACACTAACGTCTATGGCGTTCAATAGCGTCTTGTGTGCCTCAAACACTCTCTAAGACACGATATAATTTAAGCTCTGTCTCTTTACTGTTTAAACTTCTACTAGAGTTCAAAATAGCATCCCAAAATTTATATTTATACCTTGAAAATTGTTACTCGGGGCATGAGGCAATTAGGGTTGTTAATACGCACAGTTTACAACTCCCGTAAAGCAGTGTTAGCAATTCTTCGTCGTCTTGTCATTATACCAGACGAGTATGTAATGGCAAATGGAAAATAAAATGCAGGACCTGCTCACGCTAACGTCAATGGTTTTCAATCGCGTCTTGTGTGCCAAAACACTCTCTAACACACGATAGGATCAAAGCTCTGTCTCTGTACTGTTTTAACTTCTTTTAGAGTTCAGTATAGCGTCCCAAAATTTATATTTATACCTTGAAAATTGTTACTCGGGGCATGAGGTAATTAGGGTTGTTAATACGCACAGTTTACAACTCCCGTAAAGCAGTGTTAGCAATTCTTCGTCGTGTTGTCATTATATCAGACGAGTATGTAATGGAAAATGGAAAATAAAATGCAGGACCTGCTCACGCTAACGTCAATGGTTTTCAATCTTGTCTTGTGTGCCAAAACACTCTCTAAGACACGATTGGATCAAAGCTCTGTCTCTGCACTGTATAAACGTCTTCTAGAGGTTGTTATAGCGTCCCAAAATTTATATTTATACCTTGAAAATTGTTACTCGGGGCATGAGGCAATTAGGGTTGTTATTATGCACAGTTTACAACTCCCGTAAAGCAGTGTTAGCAATTCTTCGTCGTGTTGTCATTATACCAGACGAGTATGTAATGGCAAATGGAAAATAAAATGCAGGACCTGCTCACGCTAACGTCAATGGTTTTCAATCCCGTCTTGTGTGCCAAAACACTTTCTAAGACACGATAGGATCAAAGCTCTGTCTCTGTACTGTTTTAACGTCTTTTAGGGTTCAGTATAGCGTCCCAAAATTTATATTTATACCTTGAAAATTGTTACTCGGGGCATGAGGTAATTAGGGTTGTTAATACGCACAGTTTACAATGCGTTTACAGCAGTGTTAGCAATTCATCGTCGTCTTGTCATTATACCAGACGAGTGTGTAGTGGCAAATAGAAAATCCAATGCAGAAGCTGCTTAGGCTAATGTCTATCTCTTTCAAGAGGATCTTGTGTGCCAAAACACTCTCTAAGACACGATTGGATCAAAGCTCTGTCTCTGCACTGTATAAACGTCTTCTAGAGGTTGTTATAGCGTCCCAAAATTTATATTTATACCTTGAAAATTGTTACTCGGGGCATGAGGCAATTAGGGCTGTTAATACACACAGTTTTCAACTCCCGGAAAGCAGTGTTAGCAATTCTTCGACGTCTTGTTATTATACGAAATGAGTATAAAATGGCAAAAAGAAAATAAAATGCAAGAGCTGCTCACACTAACGTCTATGGCGTTCAATAGCGTCTTGTGTGCCTCAAACACTCTCTAAGACACGATATAATTTAAGCTCTGTCTCTTTACTGTTTAAACTTCTTCTAGAGTTCAATATAGCATCCCAAAATTTATATTTATACCTTGAAAATTGTTACTCGGGGCATGAGGCAATTAGGGTTGTTAATACGCACAGTTTACAACTCCCGTAAAGCAGTGTTAGCAATTCTTCGTCGTCTTGTCATTATACCAGACGAGTATGTAATGGCAAATGGAAAATAAAATGCAGGACCTGCTCACGCTAACGTCAATGGTTTTCAATCGCGTCTTGTGTGCCAAAACACTCTCTAACACACGATAGGATCAAAGCTCTGTCTCTGTACTGTTTTAACTTATTTTAGAGTTCAGTATAGCGTCCCAAAATTTATATTTATACCTTGAAAATTGTTACTCGGGGCATGAGGCAATTAGGGTTGTTAATACGCACAGTTTACAACTCCCGTAAAGCAGTGTTAGCAATTCTTCGTCGTCTTGTCATTATACCAGACGAGTATGTAATGGCAAATGGAAAATAAAATGCAGGACCTGCTCACGCTAACGTCAATGGTTTTCAATCGCGTCTTGTGTGCCAAAACACTCTCTAACACACGATAGGATCAAATCTCTGGCTCTGTACTGTTTTAACTTCTTTTAGAGTTCAGTATAGCGTCCCAAAATTTATATTTATACCTTGAAAATTGTTACTCGGGGCATGAGGCAATTAGGGTTGTTAATACGCACAGTTTACAACTCCCGTAAAGCAGTGTTAGCAATTCTTCGTCGTCTTGTCATTATACCAGACGAGTATGTAATGGCAAATGGAAAATAAAATGCAGGACCTGCTCACGCTAACGTCAATGGTTTTGTCTTCTGAGCCAAAACACTCTCTAACACACGATAGGATCAAAGCTCTGTCTCTGTACTGTTTTAACTTCTTTTAGAGTTCAGTATAGCGTCCCAAAATTTATATTTATACCTTGAAAATTGTTACTCGGGGCATGAGGCAATTAGGGTTGTTAATACGCACAGTTTACAACACCCGTAAAGCAGTGTTAGCAATTCCTTGTCGTGTTGTCATTATACCAGACGAGTGTGTAGTGGCAAATAGAAAATCCAATGCAGAAGCTGCTTAGGCTAATGTCTATCTCTTTCAAGAGGATCTTGTGTGCCAAAACACTCTCTAAGACACGATTGGATCAAAGCTCTGTCTCTGCACTGTATAAACGTCTTCTAGAGGTTTTTATAGCGTCCCAAAATTTATATTTATACCTTGAAAATTGTTACTCGGGGCATGAGGCAATTAGGGCTGTTAATACACACAGTTTTCAACTCCCGGAAAGCAGTGTTAGCAATTCTTCGACGTCTTGTTATTATACGAAATGAGTATAAAATGGCAAAAGGAAAATAAAATGCAAGAGCTGCTCACACTAACGTCTATGGCGTTCAATAGCATCTTGTGTGCCTCAAACACTCTCTAAGACACGATATAATTTAAGCTCTGTCTCTTTACTGTTTAAACTTCTTCTAGAGTTCAATATAGCATCGGAAAATAAAATGCAGGGCCTGCTCCCGCTAACGTCAATGGTTTTCAATCGCGTCTTGTGTGCCAAAACACTCTCTAAGACACGATTGGATCAAAGCTCTGTCTCTGCACTGTATAAACGTCTTCTAGAGGTTATTATAGCGTCCCAAAATTTATATTTATACCTTGAAAATTGTTACTCGGGGCATAAGGCAATTAGGGCTGTTAATACGCACACTTTACAACTCCCGTAAAGCAGTGTTAGCAATTCTTCGACGTCTTGTTATTATACCAAATGAGTATAAAATGGCAAAAAGAAAATAAAATGCAACAGCTGCTCACACTAACGTCTATGGCTTTCAATAGCGTCTTGTGTGCCTCAAACACTCTCTAAGACACGATATAATTAAAGCTCTGTCTCTTTACTGTTTAAACTTCTTCTAGAGTTCAATATAGCATCCCAAAATTTATATTTATACCTTGAAAATTGTTACTCGGGGCATGAGGTAATTAGGGTTGTTAATACGCACAGTTTACAACTCCCGTAAAGCAGTGTTAGCAATTCTTCGTCGTCTTGTCATTATACCAGACGAGTATGTAATGGCAAATGGAAAATAAAATGCAGGACCTGCTCACGCTAACGTCAATGGTTTTCAATCGCGTCTTGTGTGCCAAAACACTCTCTAACACACGATAGGATCAAATCTCTGGCTCTGTACTGTTTTAACTTCTTTTAGAGTTCAGTATAGCGTCCCAAAATTTATATTTATACCTTGAAAATTGTTACTCGGGGCATGAGGCAATTAGGGTTGTTAATACGCACAGTTTACAACTCCCGTAAAGCAGTGTTAGCAATTCTTCGTCGTCTTGTCATTATACCAGACGAGTATGTAATGGCAAATGGAAAATAAAATGCAGGACCTGCTCACGCTAACGTCAATGGTTTTCAATCGCGTCTTGTGTGCCAAAACACTCTCTAACACACGATAGGATCAAAGCTCTGTCTCTGTACTGTTTTAACTTCTTTTAGAGTTCAGTATAGCGTCCCAAAATTTATATTTATACCTTGAAAATTGTTACTCGAGGCATGAGGCAATTAGGGTTGTTAATACGCACAGTTTACAACACCCGTAAAGCAGTGTTAGCAATTCTTTGTCGTGTTGTCATTATACCTGACGAGTATGTAATGGCAAATGAAAAATAAAATGCAGGACCTGCTCACGCTAACGTCAATGGTTTTCAATGGCGTCTTGTGTGCCAAACACTCTCTAAGACACGATAGGATCAAAACTCTGTCTCTGCACTGTATAAACGTCTTCTAGAGGTTATTATAGCGTCCCAAAATTTATATTTATACCTTGAAAATTGTTACTCGGGGCATGAGGCAATTAGGGCTGTTAATACGCACAGTTTACAACTCCCGTAAAGCAGTGTTAATAATTCTTCGTCGTCTTGTCATTATACCAGACGAGTATGTAATGGAAAATGGAAAATAAAATGCAGGACCTGCTCACGCTAACGTCAATGCTTTTCAATCGCGTCTTGTGTGCCAAAACACTCTCTAACACACGATAGGATCAAAGCTCTGTCTCTGTACTGTTTTAACTTCTTTTAGAGTTCAGTATAGCGTCCCAAAATTTATATTTATACCTTGAAAATTGTTACTCGGGGCATGAGGCAATTAGGGTTGTTAATACGTACAGTTTACAACTCCCGTAAAGCAGTGTTAGCAATTCTTCGTCGTCTTGTCATTATACCAGACGAGTATAAAATGGCAAAAAGAAAATAAAATGCAAGAGCTGCTCACACTAACGTCTATGGTTTTCAATAGCGTCTTGTGTGCCTCAAACACTCTCTAAGACACAATAAAATTTAAGCTCTGTCTCTTTACTGTTTAAACTTCTTCTAGAGTTCAATATAGCATCCCAAAATTTATATTTATACCTTGAAAAATGTTACTCGGGCATGAGGTAATTACTGTTGTTAATACGCACAGTTTACAACTCCCGTAAAGCAGTGTTAGCAATTCTTCGTCGTGTTGTCATTATATCAGACGAGTATGTAATGGAAAATGGAAAATAAAATGCAGGACCTGCTCACGCTAACGTCAATGGTTTTCAATCGCGTCTTGTGTGCCAAAACACTCTCTAAGACACGATTGGATCAAAGCTCTGTCTCTGCACTGTATAAACGTCTTCTAGAGGTTGTTATAGCGTCCCAAAATTTATATTTATACCTTGAAAATTGTTACTCGGGGCATGAGGCAATTAGGGTTGTTATTATGCACAGTTTACAACTCCCGTAAAGCAGTGTTAGCAATTCTTCGTCGTCTTGTCATTATACCAGACGAGTATAAAATGGCAAAAAGAAAATAAAATGCAAAAGCTGCTCACACTAACGTCTATGGTTTTCAATAGCGTCTTGTGTGCCAAAACACTCTCTAAGACACGATAGGATCAAAGCTCTGTCTCTGTACTGTTTTAACTTCTTTTAGGGTTCAGTATAGCGTCCCAAAATTTATATTTATACCTTGAAAATTGTTACTCGGGGCATGAGGTAATTAGGGTTGTTAATACGCACAGTTTACAATGCGTTTACAGCAGTGTTAGCAATTCATCGTCGTCTTGTCATTATACCAGACGAGTGTGTAGTGGCAAATAGAAAATCCAATGCAGAAGCTGCTTAGGCTAATGTCTATCTCTTTCAAGAGGATCTTGTGTGCCAAAACACTCTCTAAGACACGATTGGATCAAAGCTCTGTCTCTGCACTGTATAAACGTCTTCTAGAGGTTGTTATAGCGTCCCAAAATTTATATTTATACCTTGAAAATTGTTACTCGGGGCATGAGGCAATTAGGGTTGTTAACATGCACAGTTTACAACTCCCGTAAAGCAGTGTTAGCAATTCTTCGTCGTGTTGTCATTATACCAGACGAGTATGTAATGGCAAATGGAAAATAAAATGCAGGACCTGCTCACGCTGACGTCAGTGGTTTTCAATCCCGTCTTGTGTGCCAAAACACTCTCTAAGACACGATAGGATCAAAGCTCTGTCTCTGTACTGTTTTAACTTCTTTTAGGGTTCAGTATAGCGTCCCAAAATTTCTATTTATACCTTGAAAATTGTTACTCGGGGCATGAGGAAATCAGGGTTGTTAATATGCACAGTTTACAACTCCCGTAAAGCGGTGTTAGCAATTCTTCGTCGTCTTATCATTATACCAGACGAGGGTGTAATGGCAAATTGAAAATAAAATGCAGGACTTGCTCATGCTAACGTCAATGGTTTTCAATCGCGTCTTGTGTGCCAAAACACTCTCTAAGACACGATAGGATCAAAGCTCTGTTTCTGCACTGTATAAACGTCTTCTAGAGGTTTTTATAGCGTCCCAAAATTTATATTTATACCTTGAAAATTGTTACTCGGGGCATGAGGTAATTAGGGTTGTTAATACGCACAGTTTACAATGCGTTTACAGCAGTGTTAGCAATTCATCGTCGTCTTGTCATTATACCAGACGAGTGTGTAGTGGCAAATAGAAAATCCAATGCAGAAGCTGCTTAGGCTAATGTCTATCTCTTTCAAGAGGATCTTGTGTGCCAAAACACTCTCTAAGACACGATTGGATCAAAGCTCTGTCTCTGCACTGTATAAACGTCTTCTAGAGGTTGTTATAGCGTCCCAAAATTTATATTTATACCTTGAAAATTGTTACTCGGGGCATGAGGCAATTAGGGTTGTTAACATGCACAGTTTACAACTCCCGTAAAGCAGTGTTAGCAATTCTTCGTCGTGTTGTCATTATACCAGACGAGTATGTAATGGCAAATGGAAAATAAAATGCAGGACCTGCTCACGCTGACGTCAGTGGTTTTCAATCCCGTCTTGTGTGCCAAAACACTCTCTAAGACACGATAGGATCAAAGCTCTGTCTCTGTACTGTTTTAACTTCTTTTAGGGTTCAGTATAGCGTCCCAAAATTTCTATTTATACCTTGAAAATTGTTACTCGGGGCATGAGGAAATCAGGGTTGTTAATATGCACAGTTTACAACTCCCGTAAAGCGGTGTTAGCAATTCTTCGTCGTCTTATCATTATACCAGACGAGGGTGTAATGGCAAATTGAAAATAAAATGCAGGACTTGCTCATGCTAACGTCAATGGTTTTCAATCGCGTCTTGTGTGCCAAAACACTCTCTAAGACACGATAGGATCAAAGCTCTGTTTCTGCACTGTATAAACGTCTTCTAGAGGTTTTTATAGCGTCCCAAAATTTATATTTATACCTTGAAAATTGTTACTCGGGGCATGAGACAATTAGGGCTGTTAATACGCACAGTTTTCAACTCCCAGAAAGCAGTGTTAGCAATTCTTCGACGTCTTGTTATTATACCAAATGAGTATAAAATGGCAAAAAGAAAATAAAATGCAAGAGCTGCTCACACTAACGTCTATGGCTTTCAATAGCGTCTTGTCTGCCTCAACCACTCTCTAAGACACGATATAATTTAAGCTCTGTCTCTTTACTGTTTAAACTTTTTCTAGAGGTCATTACAGAGTTTCAAATTTTTTATTTATACCTTGAAAATTGTTACTCGGGGCATGAGGCAATTAGGGCTGTTAATACGCACAGTTTACAACTCCCGTAAAGCAGTGTTAATAATTCTTCGTCGTCTTGTCATTATACCAGACGAGTATAAAATGGCAAAAAGAAAATAAAATGCAAGAGCTGCTCACACTAACGTCTATGGCTTTTAATAGCGTCTTGTGTGCCTCAAACACTCTCTAAGACA
>CALNHX010012779.1:0-22587 GCA_940337035.1 Agriotes lineatus
TACTTGTATCCACTTTTCGCATAATTATGCTCCTTCTTCTTCTTACTTTACTTAACCTTCATCTGGGTACGTTATCGTATACCTACTATAGATCTATAAAGGTCGTATATGTGTCTATTTGTTTTTTTCTATTAATTGCCTCACACAATGAATATTGTCTAACCAAGATTTTCCCTCTAAAACCACTTCGTTCTTTCCTTAAATTTATATTTTATATGACTTCCTACAATACTGTATAATGTTCTCGCCCTAGTCAAGGTAACACTTCCCTTGTAAATGAAGCAAAACGTCTTGCATCTTTTCTTAACATTGAATTTATCTAAGATTTATTCCTTTCGCGTGATATATTTTCACTTTATGCTATTCTGTTAAATATTTTCCGTATCTATACATTTTTTTAAATTTCCTCCAACACATTTAAGTAGTTCCACCCTTACATTTCTTGGCCCTGATGCTCTGCTATTCTTAGCTTTTTGTATAGTACTCTGTAAATATTGTCTTGTGTTATTTCGTTATTAACGGCTACGTTTTCGACTACCTTCTCCCAATTTCTGTATTGCTTTCTATGTTCTTGTAACGGGTTGAAATAGCGAGTCATTCATTTTTCTAACCATCTGCTATTTGTAGTGCTCGTGATTCCTTTTATACTTTTTCAGTCTGCTGTTATATGTTGTACGCAAAGGTACTATCAATATATACGCATAATGTGTTCCAATATTCTTCTTTCTCTTCTTTTACTCCAAAGCATCTTACCACGTCGCTGCCCATTTTCTTCACTACTATTTAGATCTATTGTAATGGTTACTTTTTTATGATCTCGTATACTTTCAATAATATGAGCCAGCTTGGCTGTCTATAAATTTCCATCTATCCTAATAATTCTTTCAATATATTGTTCGAATGTGGCGATGCTATTAGTACGGCTAGCCCTTGGTAATAGTGGTCATGTTCCTCTTTACTGACTCCTTTCTTTTTTTGGCTTCCCTGAAGTGTACCACGTCTAATTTTTCCACCTCTACAATAACTTCTTCATTTTAAGTACGTATACCTTGTATATTCCATGTTTCTACAGTTACGGTTATTGTCTTCCTAAACAGGTATTTTCTGTTCGTTATTTTCGAGTTGTCTAGCATTGTAGCTTGTTTTAGTTGTGAACCTTTGTCTCCTTACCCACAATTCTTGGGGCTAACTGCCCTCACAGTGCGAGATTTCTATGTAATGGGGTAATACATTTTTTCCTACAAGTTGTTAATGTATGTATGTAATGTATTTTATGACGTCATTTCATTTTGTGTTTTGTGATACTGCTGCAAGTGTGTATTGTAAATGTATAACTTGAAATAAAGAAGTATTATTATTATTATTAAAATTTACAGGAATTTTGGAAACAATGTAGTTAGTTTTTCAGTGAGTTAAGCAGCTGGCTCAACGCCACAACCCTTCTCCTTTAACCGAGATTGGTTCGGCAGGGCGATCTAATGAGCTGTTCAGTTCACTCATCAACCTTTTCGTGCCGACTATCTTTTGAAATTTTAAATTACAAAACAATCTACGAAACAACGACCAGAATAATAGAGAAATATTTGACAGTGGGAAATAGTATACTCTTTCAATTTTTCTAATTTCTCCTATCGTGTATTTTCGCTTTTTTAATTTTCACCAACTCGTTCGTTTATACTTTTCCTGTTATCTGATAAACGTTTCTTGTTTCTTAGAATTCAATTGATTTTGAAAAGCATCTTAAGCGAATGTTTTGCCTTGAACATTAGCAATAATTAGTAAATGTATTTCGGATTTTACAACAATTTCTACTTATTTTTGATATCCAAAGTTTCCAAATATTCCTATTATCCCTCGTGCATATTTAACTGAAATTAATGTTTCGTAAATATTTCAGAAAACAGAAGGACAGTAAAAGATGAGCAAATAATAATTTTGCTTTAATTTGCAAAGATTCAGTAAACATATAGATAGGCTCTTCATTTGTGCGTAATTTGAATTAAATTAAATACTTAGTAAATGGTGCAAGAGGTATGTAAGTAAGACAACTCGTATATAGCTGCATATTGAAAATATATAACAGACGGTATTGTATTAGAAATACAAAGATATTTCTATAATTTAGACGCAAATGGACTACAGGGTAGTTGTTAATGATAAAAAATTGAAGATGGCTGTCTGTTGTGTCTGAAACGAAGTTGGAACAAATTAAATCTATCAGTGTCAAATTGAAACAGCGCACTGATAACTAATTCAGTGCTACTCCGCGACTGTTCAATATCCATACATGGAACGCATGTTGGAACGGTGTAGGTATCTATTTTACGTATGTCGCGTTAGGATATCCTGTCTGCTTCACAATTGAAACATTGTATTGATTGCACGCCACTCTTGCACCTACTTTATAATCAGGTGTAAAACATCGATGCAAAAGGAGGTCCACAATCACCCAATGGACGCCGGGCCAAATTATTACCGAAAGTAAAGCATCTAAGACAGACGCGTCTGCTTGGAAGAACATCCTGAATCAATCAGCGGTAACGGGTCGACACATTCGAGTTGTGTTGTACATAATCTGTCTGAAGGAGTGACGAGGGTTCAGCTCTTGCGGCGCCAGGACAAACCACCGGATGACGAGTTCTCGTCTTCCCCAATTGTTTCGGTTTTACATGCAGGTCTCTAACAAGGGCAATGATTTATGAGCAACCGACTTTTATAAAAGTTTAGGCTTTGGTAACAACTGTTTCTTCCGAAAACTATCCAACTAAAATAAATAATGACATGCATGTCGCCAAACAAAGGCGTTTGAGGCATTACCGCTCATTTGTTTCACCCCGTAGCAACCAAAAGGTCAGCTAATGATATAACTTCGTCATTTTCCAAATTTCTGGAGAATTAATGTAGAAATGTGCAAATAAAATATTTAAGAAATGTCTATTTAGTTTCTAGAAAATGGTGGCGGCTTTATATATATGTCTATAAATATACAAAAAAGTTGCATCTTTATTGTAACATTTAAATGAGTTGACATTATTACTTGCAGGAAAATACCCTGAAGGGATTAGAAGTATAACGGTCTCAATGTATTTTTTGAGATTTTGATATGTTGTTTTAAAATCATGAAGTGTCATTTTGTATGGTGGCAAAACAGTAGTCTAAGTGATAACATGGCACTTGGAACCTTCTATCGTCGCTGAAAATATCCCCTTATAACTCTCAAACTTATGCAATATTGAGATGTATAAGTGACGGTTGTTCCCTTATGCTGGTGAAGATGTCGTCGACTGTGTGTAAGTGTTTTGACGCAAATTTGCGGCAGAAGATATTTCGTACGATTTAGTAGTAGTCAAATTGTTAATAAAATAACACTGTGACGTTTTATCCTTGGTGAATACAAAAATGAGTACTGCAATTACTACGAGCATAACTGGTTAGTATAGCGATTAAATTTTTTAAATAGGCACGAATGATGATGAACAATCCTCTAATAACGTTGAAAGTTAAGATCATCTATACAAAAGTGATAAAGATGAGGATTTTTAACCAACAAAAAATACAATTAGTGACGAGTCCAGCAATGGTGAACATTCTAAAGAGCGAAATCAATAAAGGGGAATGCAAAAGGGCAATCACGACAAAAGGTGAGAAGTATGTAATAATAAAAGAAATATGAAGGGATACTCAAGGACTATACCTGCAGGTATGCTTGTGACAAAACAAGTTGAAGATGAAAGCGAAAAGAAGTTATTCGACAAATTTTATGAAATTATAAGTTATTAATTACAAACGAAATTCTTGGTTTCGTGTACTACTATTGCTTTTAAAACCCTACGCGGTTAGTAGGACTTCTTTTTTGAAACATTTAATATATCTAATCGGAGATTTAATACAGTTTATAACAAAACCACTTTTGATGGATTTCAATCTAAAGTTCCACCAACATAACTTATGTTACAACTATCTTACAAGCAATACTAGCTAAACGACCTGTCAGATATTTCTGTGAAATATGAGAGTGTTATTTCTGGGGTAATCTATTATGTAATCATCTAATCATGGAACCTCCGTAGACAAAGGGCGATCGCGGCTGCAGCCGAGGTTACAACGTAAACATGAAGTGGTCGACCGGGGCGGGCGAGAGTTCGACTCCCGGCACGGGCGGTATAGATTTTCACTTAATTAAAGTTTAGGTTTAAGTGACGCCCGCGCTTGTTGAAGTAATGCGTAAGCGGTTCCGGGGAGCAACGGTAATCCTTGGCAAGAAATTAATAAAATATGCAATCATAAAAACTCAACACAATAAAAGCCGTTAAGGAAAAGATAGAAACTTGCAACTAAAAGTAAAATAAATATGACACTCTCTTTATTTTAAAATGTGTCTGATAGCATATTTGATTTTCTATTGTTAGAAGAAACCTGATAATATAACTCCCTTAAAAATCAAATATCAAGTTTGAAATTTAGGTATAAAATTAGTTGCATTCATAGATTAGAAACAATTCCATAGCCCTAATAGATGAAAGTAATTTTTGATCATACCTTCTAAAGACAAACCAATATTGAATCATGATAAATGGATTTCTCAATTCATAAATTATGCACTGGAATATGAAGATTATGGTAGCGAAGTAAAGCATTTTTCAGTCTTCTATGGAAGAAAGGAATGAATGCAACGACTGCTAGGTAAATGTATAGCTCTCTTATCATTTGAAATGTTTGACATCCTGCGCTAAATCGGG
Organism: Agriotes lineatus; assembly: GCA_940337035.1. Lineage (NCBI taxonomy): Eukaryota > Metazoa > Arthropoda > Insecta > Coleoptera > Elateridae > Agriotes > Agriotes lineatus. The sequence continues at coordinate 4,740 of CALNHX010012779.1, forward strand.
AAGTAATCTGAGGATAAAAATAGATTACAGTCGAGAATTTTCCATTATGGTGTTTTCCCTAATACTCCTTTTTCTTACTCTTCTTCTTCATGCTAAATGCTCATGTCTTTCGTATTCTTCATATAAAATTGTTAGAATATCTTCTAATATTGCTTGGGTGTAGTTTTTCCCGATCATCTTAATACTTCCTCTTCTCTTGATCTAACTGATTCTATTTTCTGAATTCTTATATCACAGGAATAATTAAATTTAACTATCCATTTTGTTAAATATATCATATAGAATGGTTGCAGTATCTTGTAGTATTTTTTTGGATGTTTTTCGGTTGCTTTCCTTAATACTTCTTCTTCTTCCTCTTTATACTAACTGCTCCCATTTTTTTATTCGTGTAGCTAAGTAATAACTGCATTTAACCGGTCTAGGACGTTTAGGCGCGATGCTTTAGGCGCACATCTTTAGGCCCGCACTTTTAGGCGCGAGCGCTTTAGACGCGGACGCTATTAGGCGCCTGAACGTTTTTTAGGCGCGGGGACACTTAGGCGCCACATGAAAGAAATTCACATTATTCTTGATTTTAAAAGTTATTGTTAGGTAATTATTGCAGTAATTAATGTTGAAGAAAAATTCAAACCTTTATAAACAATATGTATTTGGCGCTTTTACGAGCCTTCTTCAGTGTTAAAGTTTTACAAATTTACATATTTAATTTACATTGTATCGATTATGAAAAATAAGTTATTTACATTTTGTATATGGGTAGTTTAACGTGGTGGAATTATACACACCATATAATTTCACTACGTTAAACTATCCATATACAAAATGTAAATAACTTTTTGTTGATAAGTGATAAAATGTAAATTCAATATGTAAATTTGTACAACTTTACACTGAACACTGAAAACACTGAAGAAGGCTCGTAAAAAGCTGAATATATATTGTTTATGAAGGTTTGAAATTTTTTGCAACATTAATGACTGCGACAATTACCTAACAAAAAATTTTAAAATCAAGAATAATGTGAATTTCTTTCATGTGGCGCCTAACTGTCCCCGCGCCTAAAGTTGCTGCACCTAAACATCCAGGCGCCTAATAGCGTCCGCGTCTAAAAGCTTCGCGTCTAAAAGCTCGCGCCTAATAATGCGCGCCTAAAGGTGCGCGCCTAAACGTCCCTTTCCAGCATTTAACTGTGCCTTTTGTTAAATATGTCGTATGAAGGTGATAACGTATCTTGTAACACCCTTTGGATGTAGCTTCTGTTGCTTTTTAATATTTCTTCTTTTTCTTTATACCAATTAGTTATACCAGGTGAGTTTTTTAAAACGGTATCAAACATTTTCATGAAATTTCGGTGATGTAACAGGGAGATGTGAGAATATATTTAAACATGTTTTTGACATTTACATCCTCTCTTTATTTTGAGGGTGTAGATAACTTTGCAATTTTAATTAGGATAATGTACTTTTGTATATGAAGTTAGAATCTACGTAAAAACTAGGTATGTGTATGAAATAATTTGATTTTCTCTTTCGGTTACGAAATTATGATTAAGTAAATTTTGATAGAATTTAAAAAATAAATAAACTTTACCAATAAATCAAGTTCCTTTATTTCACAATTATTATTTGTGTCTATAGAAATGCTTTATTTTTACCTAAGTCAATTAAGAAATTTGACGTGTTAATGATTATTTCTCGTTTTTTATTTTATAACCTACTAAATCATAATTCCGTAAGGAAAAGCAATCAAGTCCAAAGTTACCCCCACCCCTCAAAAGGAGGTAAATGTCAAAAACATGTTTCAATATGTACCCCTATTTCCCTATTACCTCTCCGAAATTTCATGACACTATTTTTCAAGATATCGCCTTCTAGCGCTTTAAAGAACTCATCCAGCATATTTTTGATCCTTACATCTCAGCAAGAGCTACATTTAACTATACATTCTGTTAAATATATCATATAACATTGCTACACTTTCTTCCAATATTCTTGGGGTGTATTTTATGTTGCTTTTCCTCTTCTTGATACTAACTGGTCCCAGTTTTTCTCTTTTTATATCTTATTCATAATTAAATGTATCCATTTATTTTTCTAAATATATCACACAAAATTGTTACAGTATGTTGTAATATGCTTTAAGTATATAGTTTGTGTTGCTTTTTTAATACTTCTATTTCATACTAAACGTTCTAATTTTTTGTATTCTTATATCTCAGTAATAATTAAATTTAACTATGCATTATGTTAAATATATCATGAAATTGTTAGAGCATTTTGTATAATGTTCAAGTGCAGTTTATGTTGCTTTTCTTCCTCTTGCTACTAAATGCTTCCGTTTCTTGTAATCTCTGATCTCAGTATCAATTACCCACATTTAACTATGCATTTTGCTAAATATAGGTATCATATAAAATGGTTGCAGTATATGGTAATATTTGTTGGGTGGTTTTTCGGTTGCTTTTCTTAATACTTCTTCTTGTTCTTCTTGATAATAACTGCTACATCATATTAAATTGTTACAGTAACTTGTAATATTCCTTGGGTGTAGTTTCTATTCCTTTACTTAGCACTTTTTATATTTCTTCTTGATACTAACTGCTTCTTTTGTTTTTATTCGTATATTTCATTAATAATCACATGTAGTTATGCAGTTGTGACTACAGGGTGAGTCCGGAGGAAAGTGCCAAATTTCGGGAGTGTAGATTACATGTTAATCTATCACTAAAAAAGTTATCCGATTTTAATTTGTTTTGAAATTGCATCGTCCTAAAACTTTAAGTTTGAATAAGGGTGATAGCATAAAAGTTTTAGCGTTTTTGAAAATTACAGCGCCTTATTTAAAAAATATATAGCTTCAAAATAGGCTTTTAAATTTTACAAGTACATTTTCAAAGGTATCCCATGAACCTCTAGATATTTTCTGGCTCGTCTGCGAAAACACCCGTTGCTCTCCTGGGTTCATCTTGATGTTGTTTTATGCTAGCTGTAACATAGAAACGAGTTAGGCAATTTTAGAAAATCGATAGCATTCGATTACAAATTACAGGTTATTGCTTGATAATTAAAATTTGTCAGCTTACTTCATTCAATTTCAACATTTAAAACGCCACGTTTCGAAAACAAATAAAAAACACTTTTTGGTTTTAGTAATATATTTATCTGCAGTATACAGTTCCATAGTTTGCTATTTTCCGTTCGACGAACCCTGTATATCATATAAAATTATTGCAGGCTATTGTAAGTATCCTTTGGGTGTAGTTTATGTTGCTTCTTCAAGTAGGTTTTTTTCTTATTCTTCTTTATAATAAGTGCTTCTATTTTTTGTATTCTTATGTGTCAGTAATAATATTTTTAACTGTGAATTTTGTTAAATCATACAAAGTTGTTACAGTAACTTTTAATATTCTTTGGGTGTACTTTCTGTTGTTCCTTTTAATACTTATTTTCCTTATTCTTGATACTAATCGGTTCCATTTTTTGTATTTTTTTTTTCCCAGGAATACTAGTAAATTATATTCAACAACTATAGATGTTCCTAAAGAAACCATGTAACATTATTACAGGATCTTATAATATTCTTTCAGTGTGGAGCTTTCCTTAATTTTTTTCTTTATACTAATTGCTTCTAAAGTGAAATCAAATAAATGCATAATTAAAGTAGTGTATATAGTCAGCAAGTACTCTATGAAACATTAAATTAAAGAGTCTATAAAAAAGCAATTGCAGTATGCCAACAAAAAGAAAGCCGAACATAAAAATAGCTGGGGGAAGGCTAATTTAATATGGAGTACTACTTGAAATTCAAACATTATGCCGTTGCCCTACTCGATACGACGGGTTTTATGAAAATCACTTCAACGTTAAGAAACAACCAGTGCCTGATTAAAACATTTACTTGGTAGGTTTGAAATCCAAAAATCTCAATTAAATAACTGGAAGTTATGTGGAACACGATTCCGTCAAATAATAAAGAAAGCAGTATGAATACCTAATATGTGTAATCATCAGCCAGCAGTAATTTAGGAAAACCAGGAAGCACGCAATGAAATCGGGGTTAATTTGGCGTAAAAATCGAAATACTGACCGCCAGCGCGCCACGCCAGTATAAAGCAAGAATCGTAATAACTCATAGCTGGAATCGAGCTTTCGCAAGAAATGCTGTTAAAATCGGACCAAATCATTCAGGAAAAGTGGCATCATCCATCATAAAAGTGACTGATAACAAAGCAAATTGGTGATTGAACGACAGAACTGAGTCTCCGATACGTGAAGTATGTCCTTCGGTAAATAATAGGCATCGTCGGCATTTGTCTTAAAATCGTAAGAAAGAAATTGTGCGGCTTTGCAATGTGATTGAATCGTCTTGAATGGCCACTACGGATCGACATAAGCCTCAAAATGCGCGACACCAAAAATAAAAAGTTGTAATTTCGTGATGCAGAATATTGAACGAGAAGAGTACAGTATTTCACCCTACGGTATTAGCGGGTACAGAGTAAAAGATAAAGCAACTAAAGCAACCTCAAATAAATAGTTGAACCTATTTGGCATTACATTGTAACATAGTAGATTGGTGCGCCGAACTTTACTTTTAACTGCATGGTTCTTGTCTCATTTTCACTTAAAACTCTTGTTCTTTATTTTAATAAATTTTCATACATTTTTATATAATCATGAAATCAGATAGGTAGTCCTCATTTTGTGGAATTTTTATTTGTAATTTTAACTATAATTTACCAAGACACCCCGCTATCTTGCAATATGAAGAAAACAATGTTTAGTGCAAACATGCACAGAGATACCACACATGCTTACAGAGCACATGACCAGTGACATTTGGGGATTTATTGAATTTAATGTTCCAGCGTTGCATACAACTACAATATTTTTGAGCATGGACGTTCGTCGTAAAGTTTTTTTATAGAATTATTTTGTGTTATTTTCCAATCACGTTTATACATAGTAATACATTTTCTAGAGTTTCCAACTTAAGTTGAGTGCATAAAATTGTTTTATTTTTCGTGTTATATCATGCTCCCTATAAAATGGCATCCTCTAATATGTAGCACACTACTGCTACTGTTGGAGCTAGCTTTCTAAAGGTGGTGGCCAAGAGTGTTAGACAAGTTGCCTATATTATGTGGCCACGTGGCCTTTTTGCGATATATATAACATGTATTGCAGTTAAGTCATAGGTCATAGGGCAAATGGTATTCCAACATGGATTCGCAAACCTTGTAGGTGTGCAGGTGCGTTTTTAGATTTTATATAACATTTAAATTAGGTCTGTAGCAATTACTGCTGAGGATATACTCCAGATCGCAACCTCACAAACACTTACACTATGCAAAGTGTTTGCTTATTAGTGTTCCGTATTTTTGCAGTATGTTATGTTCTAGAAACCAATCTATTATGCGCCCAGGTTATTAAAACCTACCTAATATAACACTATAAAATATGGTCTTGTCAACACAGTGCTGACGACTTTCTTATAGTTACAAGCAACTTCAGTAACTACTATATAATTATACATTATAGCCCCGAGTTATGGTAATATTTTCTATTATACGTGCCCTGAATAATTTATCATTTCCCCTTATGAGTTGGGTCTTTGGGATTATTCAGGGGTACCATCATCATTATTATTACCCGATCATAGTTAAGGTTGGAATGTTAGAATTTGTATTCATTATTGGCTTATTGTATGATTTGATGTTTAGCACTATTTCTCTACAGTGATTTCTCTTCTTGGGTTTCTACCCCTATCCTATAATTGTCCCAGATCGCCCACCACTCTACATATTTTTTTGTTTTCCTATTAAGTTCTTGTTTTCTTCATGTCTCATTGAATGTCCTCTGAGCAAGTTAGAGCCAAAGGAAAGTGAGGTGCCAATAGAAAAATACTGTAATTAAAGGAATTGCTTTGGAGACGAGCTCCGGCATATTGGGACAGAGATGTCAACCATAATAATGGTATATGGTTTCAATAACTGCAACGAAAATTAAATAACAATACAAAACAACAGCATAGTAGACCTGGAGGAGGGTGAAGTAGTAATTATAAAAAATACAAATGCCGGAGTAGAAAGAAAATTTCAGCGAAACTACTAAAAACAGCATAATAGAAATCGATGTTTGCATACTAAACGGCGTGATTTTAGCATAAAAAAATCACAGGGAAATCGAAAATTGAAAGAAAAAAATCGATAATTGGCGTAGCCTTTAGATCAATACAGAGCGGTCTGCTTTAAAATTAACGCCGCCACTGCTTTTTATACACTAAAAAGATCTGATCTTGAGTCGGGCAATAAATGGCTTCAAACATAAAGGTTGCGCGCGATAGTGTTATTGTTCAGTTCATGTAGCTGTTTGGAAAAGCATTACCATACCAATTTTGGGAAATTATAACCTTTGTCGAATATACCCACTTCCCAAAGCGCAATTTAGCCATCTGAAATTCCGATTCCGTCTCGTTTGGGTGCCGAGGAATTTGACATCGATCTCTGATCGATCATATATAAAGAAACCCCCATATAGTCTCGCAAACAACGTTTCCATCAACACTCAGTATATTGATGCGTAGTATATCAATATTCCGAAACAATCCTGGAGAAATATCTTGTTGGTAAAGTTCAGCTCAATACCAATTTTTCGCTGGAATTGCCGGTGTCCATCCTTTATTCAACAAACTGACGAAGCCCTACAAGATATGCCGTCATATAGCGTGTCGGTTGATGTCAATTTCGCCCGTCGCTAACCTCAGGCTGTTCATTTTAGTTTTATCGAAGCCAGGTTTTCACTTGCAAGCCCTCTTTTGGTCGTTATCCAAAGCAATACTCTTTGCTCAACCCCAGTGCTTAGCCGCCTACATTCCCGCGTCATTATCATTACTCTGCTTCAGCAAGCTAAGTTGAATATATGTTATTGATTTAGTATTGCATGTGAGATTTACTCAAAATTCTTAATTTGTACTAATATGTACTAAACTAAGTATGCATGTGTAAATTTCCACCAACCTTCTATGTGTGTTATAGGTAAGTTTGCAATTGCGCAATTAATTTTGGGGCGTATGCCTGTTATAAGTGCAGTAATTCCTCAAGTGCTCTGCCACGGTTAATCAATATCGTCTTCCCCCTGGAGTTAGTATCGCAGGCGACCACATGTGAAGGTTTTTGCTTACCACACTTGTGTCGCCACAAGCAGGCTACATCCTTTGTTTGTTGTAGTCGCAGCTGCAAGACTGAGTAGATAAATTACGTATGTTAGTACGTTATAAAATTTACTGTATTATTTTCATTTGTGAAACAAAGTGCAGCTTCGCGTTCTTGCAGTAAGATAAGCTTTTACAGATCGCGAAGCAAGGCAGGTCTATACCTGAAGTTAAGTTTCCACATTCTACATGGCTGAGAAGCATGAATTTTCTCAGTACATTATCGGTAGCTGGGTGCCAGACGGTGCCCATAAAAATAACACAAGTTTGTCTCTATATATTTCCAGATGCGAAACATAGTGTGGCCATATCTGAAGCTCCCTTTTATTTCAGTCTAAGACCCACCCCTCACGCTAGGCCATTGGACCCCTTTAAGCTTGCAACATGTCTAAACGGGGTTTTCCCTGTAACTAACACTAAAACCCTGCAGTACTGTGGTGAAGTAATCCTGAAAGAAAATAGCAAGTAAAGAAGAACACACTCAAACAGTATAATACAAGAATCAATTTTAGAAAAATTGAATCGCTAAGGATAACCAGATAAGATCCCCTTTCACTGTAAAACTTTTTTTAAAATCATTTTTCGCTGCAGTTTAAATTGAATGTACTTCTTTCTCTTTAACTATTTCTATATTATCTCAACTTCTAACCAACCCATATATCAAATTTCAAGTGTCTTCATGGCACTGTGGTTTTTATTTTAAAAAAGCGTTTTATAAAGAAGAGCTTTTGAAGTTTATTCTATTTCATCATTCTTTCTTAGCTCTTGGTAATTGTTAAATGTATCTCTCTTACAGCAACCGTTAAATTATTAAATAATATCGTGGCATTCCTGTTCTATCTTTCACAATCAATAATTTTTGTTGGAATTTTTTTATCTTAACGATTTTAATCAATAACATATTTCTCCTTCTTCCTCTATGTCTACTAATTGTTCAAACCACTCTTCAAGTATCTTCACTTTCTTTTAGAACTCGAGCCTAGATGATTTGTAGTTTTGTGAATTATTTCTCTATGCTCATATCAAACTGTTTTCTACAATTATTATAACCAAATGGCAAAAATTAATATAATTAAAGAGGAACCGGAAATACGAAGAAGAAAACAAATAAATTAAATAATTCCGTTCCAACAGGTATACAGCAGATAGCGTAAGTGATTAATTTTGGACATCACCAGAGCCCAGAAAGGATGTAAAAAAGACTATAGATGCATTCAAACCATTAAGAGAGGTATCTACAAATTTATTTGGCGTATAAAAATTTTATTTATTAAGTTGAAATACTTGTGATGTTGTGATGCCTCAGACCTACAGAGAAAGAAAATACTGTTAGCCACCATACCTGAAGCAGAAAATATAAAGAGTGTTTTCTTTATAAAGCTGTGTGAGAGTTAAAAACGAACACATCTGGTGGCAGAATGATTGCAAATAACAAAATATTACAATAGTTATAGTTTTTATAATAAATTTATACAGTGTGGAAATAAAGCAACGGATAAATGGTGAGCGGAAAAAAGTCACAGGAAAAAAGTCACGGAATTAAAGCTCCCGGAAAAAAGTACCTCGGAAAAAAGTCCTTTGGAAAAAAAATCCCTCGGAAAAAGTCACGGGAAAAAAGTAACCGGAAAGAAAGTTACCCTAACATAGCCTGCTGGGAGCAGGAAACATCGTGAATGGATTATAAATAAGTGATAGATTGATAGTAATAACCTAATAACCCATGGTGCCAACGGAAACGTGTGTAATGATGTAAACAAGCTAGTAATAGCCCACAGTTTACTGGTTTAAACTGAACTATTAAAACACCTTATTACTATTGTATTGTATAAAAAATATCTCTTTCATTATGTGTTGTACAAATATCTACTTTTGGTTAGTGATGATAAAAGTCGTTTTTTAGTAAAAATCGTAAAAAAAATTAAATTTTTTAAAGAATTTTATTGAAATTGTGACTTGTCAAGTCCTTTTCGGATGGATTTTGAGTTACAAGATATCGTTATGCAAAAAAATTACTTATATATCGCTAAATGCATCTTGAATCTCCAAAGTTAAATAATGGACCATACAATATTTACATATGATCTAATGCAATAGTAGTTATATTATTAATTACCAAAAACCCTTTGTGCTATGATTCACTGTGGGTGCTTGTGCACCCAGAGCCCCCGTGGTTTCGAGGCCTATGCTAATTTGTATAATTTAATTGATTTTATACCCGATATTCGCTGTCGGCACTTAGTGGAACTGTTTAACATTGCTAACTGAATAAAACGTTTGTATAATTTCCACTAATACTTATTTATTATTCATAATTTGTTTATAGTGCAAAGGAAGTTTAAGTAGGTATATCTTTAGGTAAAACTAGTACTGAGACGGTTGCCGAACACAATCATTTGCCAAACCCGGTTGAGGTAACTGTAACAAAAGCAGACTGTTTCCGGGTGACCTTTTTTCCGGGGTTTTTTTTTCCGTATGACTTTTTTTCCCGGTGATTTTTTTTCCGGGGACTTTTTTCCCGATAACTTTTTTTCCGGTGACTTTCTTTCCTGTGACTTTTATTCCGGGTGTCTTTTTTCTGGGGGCTTTTTCTCCGGATGATTTTTTTTCCGGAGGCTTTAATTCCGTGACTTTTTTCCCTTGAATTTTTTTCCGGGATTCCGGATAAATTCATTAACTTCTTTGATATTTAGTTTTATGAAAAAAAATCGAAGGGAGCAAAACAAATCTAGTCACCTACGTTTAACAGAAAGTCATTGACGGCACATTCGTTTTTATTGAAATTAAAAAAAACAATTGAAAAATACAATAATAAATAATAAAAAAATTAATTTTCTATGTCTCGCTTAATTCTACCACTTTTATTAATAAAATAGTTTGATAAAGGTAAATTCTAATTTAGAAAAAGCAAAGGCCGCTTATTTTGTTATGACATTTATAAATTGTATAATTCTGACATGTAACTAATTTTCTTTTGTTTTATCCACCTGTAACTAGATTTATTTTGCTCATTTAATTGGTTTTTAACATTTATATTTTAAGACAATTTTTCTGGATTTTTTGAAATGGAACGTATTGAAAATTTTATATCATTGAAAACAACATAAAAAGTACTACCAAAATAAAAAATACAGGTTGTCATTTAAAAAAAACGTCGATGACATCATAACTTTTAAAACAAATGAGATAAGAAACTGAAAATCAGCTGAAAATATTCCCTATGGTCAAAGTCGCTACACCCCTTCGAGATTTTTTCATAAAAATTAATATCAACGAAGCTAATGAATTTATCCGTTATTTTATTTCCACACTGTATATCCTAACTGTAGGACCTACTAGAGTTAAAATGCAAGATATCGTAGTACAAATAGTTGAAGAATTAAGCGACGCATAATAAGGTAATAAGACAATAACTAAACTAGCAAAGTAAAGGAACGGTGGCATACAACAGAAAAATGCTATGCTGAAGGCCTCGAGTAAGATCGAAAGATGGTTTAGATCGAATGGCAGTGATACAGTAGATGAGGGCGGCAGTTGACGGAGCAGCATGGCAGCAATTAGGGGAAGCGTTTGTCCAACGACGGAACAGGAAGTGCTGACACATGAAGATGAAATATTGAGAGAACTTCTCGACAACTATAGTCACATTCTAAGGACAGTCATTATAGGGAAAGAAGCAAATGAAATTCGTGTAAAAATATAAATCGCGAGATATATTTTTCTTTTAAAAGTTTTAATGTGAAACGCTTTACAGTTTGAACTGACTAAAACAGCCTCTTGTTAGAGGTGGTCTCTATATTCAGTGTAAATAAATTTAAAGAAGAGAGGAAATATGTGCGTCTCATAGGCAATTCTATTTGCATCGTATTGTAGCTCTAATTCTTTTTTAAGTTTGGATTTTTATATATCCTTGTGACCTTAATGCACCGTAGAGGACATTAATTATAGTGTATCGACAAAATCAAACTCAAGGATGCCTAGACAGAACAAAATAGGATTAGTTAAATTAGTTTTAACTGAGAGAGGTACGCTGTGGTGCAAATATGTCTTACGCTATTTAACGTACGTTTATCATGTACGTAGCTACTAACTCTACAGTTCTTCTACCAAACCAACACCAGCACCAACCTAATGCAGGACTTGTGAATCTCTGTAGAAATGTACCTCTTTTACCATTGAAGCTGCAAATAATGTAAATATAAAAAATATATCTAATAACCCTTTACCCCGTTACGTTTAGAAATATCCTTCGAAATAGCTGCTCTTAAGACAAGAAACTTGCCCTCCTGTTTATCTAAACCACACTCAACTGCCACAACAGGAAGAAATAAAATATCTTGCGGCTCTCAGTCTTGGACTATAAATGCTGCATGCTGCCGACGAATCGAGGTCTTCAAGGTGCCATGCTATGGTAGAACGTTACAGAGAGCAAAAAAAACGAATATTTCTACAGCATGTCTACTTCCATCTATTCAAAGACAAATATTGAAATTCTTTAGTAATGTCAGTAGAAGAGATTACAGCATTAGTCTGCCTTTTGAGACTAGGATGCACCGAGCAATAAAGCATATCATCCCCCCTCGCATGTGACGGCAAAGTCCGCTTGCACGTCAAAGTCGCCACTGGAAACAAAGCGCCCACCATCACCCAGCAATTGCTGTACCCTTTTAAACCGGGTAGGGTTCCAAAAGTTTATCCCGCCCTCTTGGTGATTGTCCGAGTCACCCACCGGAACTTTGATAATGCGTCTTCATCCGCCAAAACCTCGGCCGAAGCAGAGAATGCTGACCAGCATGCGGCCACTGTCTGTGGCATCCTCACCTTCGGTTGCGAAGCAATATTCCAACGAAATACGCAAGCCCCCGCAGTTGTATGACATGATAGCCTCGCCATTTACAACTCCATTCGGTCTGCTCGGGGTAGGCTTTCTCGGATACCAGTCGTCGGTGAGCCTGTTCGGCACCTGAAATGGCGGTCGCTCCTGGCCTTGCTCCTCAGTCGGTTGTGTCAGTCGTTTCGGATACTAGTACAGACTACCGGCCGGCGACAGCTCGAAATCTCTCCCTCACCTTGGATACTATCCCAGAACTGCTCATGGTCGGACACCTCGTAACGGTGGCCCCACGTTTGTCTCTTCGATGAGTCTATTTCTGTTCAACAAGCTGGAACAGCTTCACCACGGGAAAACAAAAGACAACATTGGGCTGTGTAAGCACCCGTCTGTGCTCCCCTAGGGTGCCCTTCTGCTTCTGTGCATACTGGGCGCCCCTTAAAGCCAGAAGAGACGGCAATGATAAACTCGTCACCCAGGTAAGGGTGACGCAAGATGGCAGAAAGAACCTTTTCCTAGTCGATACATCGATCAAGTAAAAAACGCTGATAAACGATTGGGGATGAAGAAGACACATAATAACTCGGAAAGAGTGATATACACTATCACTTTGTCGCGCAACCATTAACTCATCAAGTAGCTAACTGCAAAAAGCTCGTTAAGGGAATATATAACTACCTTTCTTTAAATGTATTAATTTTTTTATCAGGCATACATATAGATTAATACTATTGATAATGCTAAAATAGAGAGGTCAGGTCGTTAGGAGATTCGCAGTCATAATTTTCATTATCCATTGAGAGTAGATCGTGCAGCAGTTTCCGTTTTAATCGTGTATGGATGTATTTATTATCTAGACTATAGTTAATAGCACCTTGGTACACAGTAAATGTATTGTTGTAATAATGAATGCTTCTATTATAAGAATTTGCATCTTTTTGTGTATCTGGGTATTTCGAATAAGCTAAGGAGCATTAGTTGTAATTCTGAGCAACTGACTTTAAAATACTTGCACTTTTCTAATTGTATGATTATTTACTGGTGTCCATACTGTGCAGAAGTAAATCAGTGCTGACATAAGAAGAGATCTATAAATTAGAAAGCCACATTCAAGTGTTAATGGAGTGCGTTTATTTAGCAAGCGATATAACTGGGTGAGCTTTCTATAGCATTCGTTTAGTTTGTTTACATGTAATTTCCACGTTAGACGTTTATCCAAATAAACTCCCAAGTGTTTAATTCCCTAGTCCGACACGTTCTATGCGATAGTTTGATTGTGTATTACACTGCTTGGTGATAAAGTGGAGAATCTCAAGGCAAAAGTTTTAGCTTCACATTTCGTTGTGAAATATTCCATTAGTTTAATCCAGTATAAACGACTGAAGTTGTTGCCCGGCCGTATTTATGTTTTCATTTTGTGTAATTATTGCAGTATCAGCTATGTATATTACACAAAGTGGGTCCTAATATTGATCCTTAAGTAAATTAATAGTCAATAGCTTGCATATTAGTGCAAGAGCTCCGGCAGTTCCAAAAATTTTGCTAATGCTAATTAGGGTATGTGGTTGAGCTTTAAACCCCCTTTCTGATTATTTCAGTAATTTTTGTTAATTAATCTGTAGGTACTGCAGGTCAAATATGTGGGACACTAGAGAATGAGCATTCAAGTTTTAAAGTCTCTTATTTTTTTCTGAACAGCTGCTCGCACCAGAAAGCTGTAACTCCTCCACCTAGTCTGCCTATACGCGTAGATATTTTCGCAGCGTCAACACCATGATTGCATGGCAACCGCGAACGATTCCGTTTGGAACATCCAAATAAACATCCAACGAAAGACCGGCACGACGGGAAAGCGACCGACCGCGAATAGTGTCCTTCAGCGCTAAAAAAGCCAAAAAATTGCAAGGTCAAGTGAATAGGAAGCATGAGGAATCACATAGAAGTTATTGTCATGACGAAACTTCTGAAAACGGATCACCCTAGGCAAAGGAGCACTGTCTTGATAGATGAGCACATCTGTTTCATTTTCTGGCCGTTTTTGTTGCAATGCTAGAAGAAACTTCACCTCCAACACATCTTAGTGGGACACAGCCGTCACTGTAGTGCTTCTTGGAACAGAATGAATGATGATTAGGGCTTCGCTGTCCCAAAACACGCCTACCCTCATTTTGTCAGTAGTGCAGGTAACCCTAACTGTTTTGCTGTCATGGCTTTTACTGCCGTTCGATTTCAGGATTGAAAAACGATATCTATTTCTCAACCATTGTGATAATCGGTGGAATGAAAGCACCGTCCATGTCGTCATCACTTGTCAAAATCGACACATTGTTGCTCATCTTTCACGGAACCCAACCCGCATTTTTAGATCTTCATGAAGGATGGTGTTCACAGATCCCATGAAAATGGTTACTCTTCCAGAGTTGATGGCCGGTCCTCCATAACCACTGGCTCAAATCGCGCAATCATGTTGTCGGACCAGCTGGTGCATGACCGCGGCTCTTTTTGTTGATTCTCACCCGACATTTGGCCTTTTTTGAACTGTTAACTCTTAACAAGGCACATTTTTGGAGTCTGACGACACTTTAGACCAGTGTCATGCTTCGCAAGTGGGGAAAGCATATGATTATTCGCTGTTCTTCGAACGAGGAGGTTACCATTTCAAGTATCTACAGCGTTTCTAACTCCAGCTGCCGCCACAAGGGTTTTCTGAGCCGAACGATGCCGCCGTCCGCTCACCCACAAAAAATGCCCCTGTCTTTTACACTGTATCCGATGTTTCTATCTGCTTCCATTCCCAAGAAACAAATTAGGTGATCTTAGAACTTGAATTCAACTCGTATAAAGATTTGAACGATAGTTACCACAGGATGATTGTAGTTGTTTATTTTTAATTCAGTACCAATACTGTTGCTGATAGCGGAATGTAACCATTTTGCACGATTTCCCTTGGTTAGCACTACGTCCTACACTAGTGGAGCACAAGACGTATATGCGAAAGTGTCTAAAATTATTTAAGTACAGGTAGGAAAATACCTTGACAGGAAAAATATATACTGTCTGAAAATAATTTAATTCCCCCTTTACCTAAGATACTCTTTATTCCAACTTTATTAAATAGAAAACCTTGCATGTTAGTTGTTGTTAAAATATAATAACAATGTTGCGTGCTTTAATGTTAATTGGAAATGAGTAAACTCGATTTTCAAATTAAACCGAAAATAAGATATTTAGTCAGGGTATATAAAATTGCAAACTCGTTGTTTTTACAATAACCTGCAAGGAAGTTCAGAAGATGTTTTCTTACAATTTGATTAGTTCTTGCTGTACTCTGTTGGCGTAGGCCCCTATTAGCTCTAATTGTTTTAATTTTATAAGGCATGAATAAACGTGAGTGAAACAAGCGCCAGCGGAGCGTTTTGAACCTTTGCGCGCCACCGCAGCCTCATGCATTATACGGGGCTTTTGGAGGACTTTGCCGGAATTCCTATGAAGCTCCCCAGAGCTTTTACGTCGCAGCTGCCGATACAGTTCAGTAACCTTAGCAAAGCCCTTTATTTCACGCATTGGAATCTCTGAACAATGTCACTCAACTTGCATGTGTAGCGAGATTCTCCACCACGGAAGCAAATCCAAGTTTCCGTTTTCGGGTATCATATTAAAGTCTTAACATGTTTAAAAACAGCAAACATCGCTCGGTATTCTTGCTAATACAAATGTTTTACCCGTGATTCAAACGGTAATGAGTGGGAGTACATACTTAGGCAAGAAACCTATTTGAAAATAATTCTGTTGACCTCTCTTTAGTCGATAAGGAACAGTTCTTACACATACGCGAGAAGCCGGAAATATTTCACTTTGTACCTCAAAATCGCTTTCTAAATTTGAAAGACCGAACTTAGTTTTTGCTGTTATACCCATAACGAAGATAAAAGCACATAATAGTAACTTAAAGTAATAATATAAAAGAAGAAACAGTGCTCTTTTATCGAGTTTCTCGGTCGGTAATACAAATCTCACATAATTTGCTGGCATATTCAAGGCAAATTGGTTTCTGACAGGTGAAACATTTGTAAAAAGTTTTAGTTTTTCTCTGGTATGGTCACAGGAATTTTTTTTTTCACATTCAAACATTCGTTCGCTGCTATTGACGAGTGATCGGTCGGCTGACTTTTACACTGCTGTTCAAAAGGAGCTTTAATTAGAGTTTTCAGTTCTTTGGTCAATTTCACAATTTGAAATCGCTTTTGCATATGAGGTGTCACAAGATTCATAGCAGGTTCTTCGATAAATAGAGGTCTAGGTTCAGGTGTGATATTGTATTCCAAAAACAAAACACATACATTATTTATAGATAATTCAACAATTCTGTTAAATATTGCTAAAGGGCAACTATTGTGCGGTGACCTGAAGAGTAATTGGCACATTTCATATCAGGAGATCTACTCCGCCTTCCGCTGAATTATAAAATTATTCGGAAATTTTTTTTTTGAATCTGTTGCTTTATGATGACGTGTCTAAGAAACCAATGCGGCTTTATATTCTTTGTATTGAGAAGGAATAGTGAAGCTGTCATTAGATCACCCATATAAGTTCGAGCCAACTGGTCTTCTTGGCGAAGGTAAAATTCTTGAGCGACTCCTGTTTATTTTCTTAAGAGTTCCAGTGTAAGTGAGACAGATCTCTTTTTCTCAATTAACGAGGCAGTTCAGCAGACGAAACCAGTTGTCTGCGGTAAGTTTCTGTTAAACATTGCTATGGGTTTTATCAGACGCAAAACTGCTGATATAGGTGTTCTTTCATCGCTATTCTTCCTAGTATAGATATATCGACTGAAGAAATATGAACTTTTAGTATCAGTAAAGCATAAATGCTTGATACAATACTTTTTCGGTTTATTCGGCATATGCATTTTAGAAGAAGAGGGCCAACGAAAGCGAATTAGTAATTAGCATTTCATCAATACATGATGTTGGCCCCTAATTGGAATATCTGTGGAAATTTCCAACAATTCCAATTCGAAACGAAAGCTATAGCTGCAACCGAATCTTTTTCAAGTCGTTCTTTTCTTGTAGTGGCATCATCTAACCTAAGCAGAGAAGTGGGTTTGTAATTTTGTTTATCACATACAAGTCCTAAATATAGGACTATGGTGGCACTATTTGAAAATAATGAACACATATTTTCATGATTTGATCGAAATATTGACATCAGCATTAGTAATACAATGGAGGTTTTAATTTGCATAAGGTCGATGTCCTTGTTGCTAGTTGATAGTACTTATCACAACTTCTTGTTCGTATGCAATAGAATTCCTCCATCGATGTTGTTTTTTTTAAATGGAATGCCATATATTTCGGTAGTGTCGTGTTTATTATTTCTGGCATCAACACTGCCTGGATTTATATTTTCTAAACCTGTTTTTTTGTTTTTATTTTTGGAGAGCTCAAGTGTTAAATAATTATTTTAACGGTGTTTGTTGGTTATCCCTTGAAATAAAGTATCTTTAGGGAATTAAATTGTTTTTTATGTTCAAACATGCATATCTCAGAAACAGTTGAATTTACAGTTATGAAATAAGATGTCAAATAAAAGCTCATTAAAATGAATTTTCAAAAATATAAAAATATGCAGGGCGTTCCACCTGCAAAAAAACGAAATAATAAAATTTTGTAAATGTTGAGCACCCTGTATAGCATTAATATCCAGATCCACCATTTTACACTCGAAAGGTATTTGACGAAAAACATATTTTTTTGGTAACGTTTTCTTTCATTCGATTGTTTCCTGTTACTTACAGCAGCTGTCTGA
>CALNHX010012780.1:0-22572 GCA_940337035.1 Agriotes lineatus
GGTGTTTACCATACAACGTTTTCGGAGTTTTTTTTATCTACCCCCCTTCTCAGGTGAATGAACTCCAGGTTAGTCCTGAGAAGGACTGATTTTTGTACGTCTTTTTCACGTACACTCGGTGCCTACCCTGGTGATTGAACCCGAGACTACTCACCGCTGTGATTACGAGTCTGTCACTCTTACCACTAGGCCACCACCGCGGCCATATATTTTAGCTATAAACTTATATATAAGTTACCGCTGTATGCGTAGTAGCCTATGGGCAGTAGACCATTTTTGCAATTTTCTGCGCTATAGTGACATCCAAATGGGCTTTAATTTTGCGCTAGCCTGGCTAATTGATTCTTCTGTCAGCGCTATGTATGTAGCTTTATTCAGCTTTCTATAAAACCTGTTTTCCTCTTTAGCTACAATTGACGCGTTATTCCATTGTATGTGGTGGTCTTCATTCCAGGCGTGTTCTGCGATCTTGGATTTGATGGTTTCGCCCATTCTAACATTTTGCGGTGTTCCGATAATCTCACTCGTAGGGGTCGTTGTAGATACAGTTCTTTGAGCTCTGATCTTAGTTATGAGGCTTGGTATGCGTCATCATGCCTCTCCGAGTTTTTGTGGACTTGAAGGCAATTCTTCTGTTGAATCTGTTTTCTCATCTTCAGCCTGTGTTGTATTTCCGTCCAGCTCTTCTAGTGTTAGGTTAAGAGTTTTTTTTTGGGTAGCCATTCGCTTGCAGCATATCTGTAATTATCTCAATTTCCGTTTAAGGCCTTCTTCTTCCGAGCATATGGTCAGGACTAACCAGGAGTTCATTCACCTGAGGACGGGAGTGACGAAAAACTCCCGAAACGTCGTGTGGTAAGCACCCGAGGCAGTGGAAAGGTTCCGACACAACATCTCATAATAGACCACTGTCAAAAATTACATCATTCAGAGAACACACCAGCTACTATTTGAAGTATATTCAACACTTTTTAAAATTCCCGTAGGGGAGTAACGAATCAAAACAACCCTCTACAGCCTACCTAAAAGACACTGCACTAATTATAGAACAGTGAATTAAAAAAATTGGGTATTTATTCGCTTTTAACTGGATTATTTGTGGGAAAGTCAAAATAACACACCTCACAGCTTAGCTTGGCTTTCCCCTTTTTGCTTTTGTTTTACGTTTATTTTACATTGCTAATAACCATTTGTAAGCCTGCTCTGATATAAATTTTATGTTTTAATCAAGGCTAATAATAATTTTAAGGAATATTTCTAGGCAACGCGCTTTTGGGTTGTTATTTTTTCAAAATTATTGAGGTTAATTATGACTGCCCTGGGTAAATTATAGCTGAAAATTATTTGTATTCCACGACCATACGCGATTATGTATATATCTGATCATATTGCATATACCGTGAAGCTTTTCATCATATGCACTTCCGTTATGAAAGGGTATTGGTTCCGGAATAACTAATTTAGCTAAAACGTTTTTGGGCTAAAATGCAGTATCCTAGACCACTTTTGCCTCATGCACAAGAGCTATCATTTTACATTAGCTGCAGTTTAATATTTCTGTGTACTTAGTACCCACCTATATTACTAGCTCCAGGAATGGTAGTTCAAATTGCTGCCGCTGCTGTTACAAAGAGAACTGCGCGAACAATTTCAAGGTATTTTAGAGTGGTCCACCATACTGCATTTTTCCCCGTTTTTGTTTTGACAACGACACTGAATGCAATTGAAATGATCTATAAATATTAAAATGGCATCATATTAATAATATCAATATAAATTTATGTATTACCTCTAATTGAAAAACCCAAAAGGCTCATCTAATATTAATTTACTATTTGCACCACGTCGATGTATAGATTTACTTTACGTAAAAATTATATTATGACGCCATCTTAAGCTTTTATTTTTATTATTTCCTTCATATCCACAATAATGCGTAATCACTATGGTTTCTGTCAGTTTAATAATGACAAAAATTCAAATTCTCTCGTGCTAAGGTCATTTTGACAGAGAACTTTATAATTTAATCGCCTATTTTACTGCACTTGTTGTTATAATACACATTTGTTATAAGCAACCTGTACATTATAGCATAAACAAGACGTTATGATATGGCAATAACTAACTAATTCACTAGCACGTAAAATGACTCAAATCGGGAAAGAATTACACAGGTCCGCTGCACCAACCTGCAACAAAAAGAGGTGCCGGCGTCACTCAGGGCGATGAAGTGGTCCATTACGACATTAAACAACGAAACGGTCTCTTAAAAGAAAAGCAGATGTCCGATGTCAAGGCGCCACCACTCTCCTAATATGGAAAATACACAGGTGAGCCCACTGAGAAAAGTGGAAGCAAGTGGTAAACCTTCTAATTTCAACCTTGGCAGTGCTTGGTAGACGAAACGACGAAAAATCGAGATGAAACTTACATTGCTGGAAAACTCCTTTGCAGCTTTCTAAACTTTTTTTACAAAAGAAAACACACAAGTTAGCATGCAAATATCATAACCAACAAAAAGAAAAACACAGCTAAATGAAAAATGAGCTATAGTAAAAATATGTAAGTAAACATTGGTTGAGTGAATTAAATGTAACGAAAGGTTAGTAAAGGTTAAATTACTTAACTACCCAAAGGCGATAAACTCAATAAAATATAAACCAAATGACTAGCACACGGTAAGCACCTTAATTAACCAAGGACAATACTCATAAACAATAACCTCTTGAGGGTAGATAAATGCTTTAATCGCCACAACGTTAGGCTAAACATAAACATTAAAACTGGCGGCAAATGTTCAATTCAGCATTCAGCGGTTAATTACAAATTGACAGCAACGTTACACAAGATGCCGAGACTTCAATAAATCACTTATTTTACTCTAATCTAGGCACTATAAAACTATCACAAAAATGCGGTACCTTAAGGAGTCCACGTTACTGCAACTCGACGACCAACGAAGGTGCAGGAGAGTAACACAAAGTAAGAACATGGCAAGGATTCGAGATGATAAAAGAAATTTCAATATGCCTCAACAGCGATTCCCACATAATTGATCAGCCCACGAGCGTTATTCGAAGCTGCCAACTCCGCGATAAAGGAACTCTTGGCTAACCATGGCACCAACACAGTCACCTATCGACCACCGTCAACATCCACATCCAGTCCAATTAAAAATACGGGAAAGGTAACCTTTTTACGTGCGGCAAGACCATAAAGTGCGGACGACGCACAATGGCAGTTTATGGAGAACTTTGAGAAAAACACCACTACATAAACGACATCAAGTTGTAGTTTAAATTACGGTGCTACGCCTAAACCATTAATTAGAACACCAATAAACCCAACACCTCGGCGAAGGCCGAAAGATCTAATGTCGGGGCGAAAGAACAGCTCTAAAACCACTTGTTGCTTTAACCAAAGCTCGCGTTAGAATCTCCAGCAAAACACGAGTCCAGACAGTCAGGAGGCGACGCGAATTTTTGCGGTAAAACTATACACACAAGTTTCAACGAGGCCAGACGAAAGCGGGGTAAAAACGACCGCTCCCTCTCATTCCTGGTCACACAGCTGACCCTTTTTAGCGAAATAATGCTTGGCTTAAGGCAAGAGTTGCATCAAAATCACGCCGCTTATAAACAAATGTTGAAAACACGTGTTCGTCTGCCACGCTCGTACTCAGCACGACCTATTTCTTCTATTCCTGTATTTTGAGTCCAAAAACGGATCGCAATGTGTGCTACTTAAGTAGGCAAAGACAGTTACATGTTTAGAAATGCTCCTTTCTAGGCGGGATTTAAAATTCAGAAACGGGAAAATACAACAAATTAGAACTAAATACGAAAAATGGAAAATATCCTCACATCATCCGGAAAATATGTGTCTTGTTATGTAATATTCGGATCCAAAAAACAAATGTAGCTAAGTATTATTAGCTATGCAGAGGTGACGGTGATCGCTAAAAAAACCATATGCGTTTTCCTACGTTTCGTATACCGTCAGACATATGTAGGCGGATGCATTCATAACCGAATTAAACATCAAGCAAAGGTAAAAGGCAAGATGGGTTATTGCAGCAATGAAGACTTTCTCAAATGTCTTGAGTTATTTTTTCTGAGTTCATACACATTAGTTAATCTGAGTTTAAAGCTTAAAAGTAAATTTATTTAAAAATAATACGTAATACTCGTGTCAGAATTCTAATGAAATTCATGGTTGCATCAGCTAAAAAATGTTCTAAAATCACAATTCAGCATTTTGGTCTGCATGCTATAGATAATCTATATAGTTTCACAACACTATTCCGCAAACTCCATTTACTCCATTTACTAAACTGTAACGTTT
Source organism: Agriotes lineatus (assembly GCA_940337035.1). Classification (NCBI taxonomy): domain Eukaryota; kingdom Metazoa; phylum Arthropoda; class Insecta; order Coleoptera; family Elateridae; genus Agriotes; species Agriotes lineatus. Next base: position 4,345 of record CALNHX010012780.1, read on the forward strand.
TTGCTAAATATTCATTTCTATTTACCTTTAACTATTAAGTCATCACATACCTACTACTAGATTAGCATGTTTTGTATATGACCTTCTACCCTTTACCAGGAGATCACTTTTCAGACCATAACGACTTGATTTCTAAAGCGGAAGACGGCCGACCTCCTATTATTAACATTTATTACGAAAATTCACAGATATTTGAAATCGGGATCAGTACATATGGTCACCCAGGGAGCTAAATGTGGTGTGACATCGATCGACTCAATGGTGCCTGACAAAAACATTATTAAATACCTTTTACGTCCCTACTGCATTGACTATTAGACAGAAACACCTACGATTTTAGTGAAATGCCCCGCTCCTGTCCAACTGAAACTGGTCTTGTGCATTTTTGGGCTTTATTACTTGTTGTTACCTGCACGTAATACGTTCAATAATCATTCGTTTAAAAAACCAGATGTTCTAACTAGTCTTAATTATTGCACAACCATTTTCTGTAGTTACCAAGCACAATTAAGGCTATCTACCATAAGCTGTCCAGCAGCATCGTATAAATGCATACAAGGAAAGGACGGAAAAGTACAGTTGCCTGTGCACAACTTCCAAAAGTTAAAAAATAGAAAAGTACAAGTTATAACACAAAATGTGGTAATATGGACCATAACCATAACATTTTTAAAGTTGTTTTAAATAAAAAAGTTACAGTTACAAATACTTTAACTTCCTTAATAAAGAAAACAAATTTTGCTAGATCGAATAATGGCCTAAGGGTGTGCAAAATTATATACAAAATAATTACAAATAATTGTATGTTTCTAATAATACCTAAACAGTAAACGGAAAGTCTTAGTAATGCGAATTAGATTAATTCACTAAAAAAAAACATCGCAGTCGGTGACATTTCAAGCTGCGGTTCCCGGAAAAGTCCGATTGCTAAATACACGCTTTGACCACCTGCCTAAGAACGCTTACCTAACGTATTTGCTTATCACTGCATTATGTAGGTCACGACATAAAGAATGTTGCCAAAAGTATTATTATTATGTCTGTGAGTGAGTTTCAAACTCATTTCTTGCGGATTGAAAACCTTATACCAGCCGACCACCTGCGATGTGATATAAACTTAAATAAAGCAGATTTAATTGTGTTACATAAAAAATATATTATTTTATTTCAGAGTTCCGTAGCCATTATTGAAAACCACAAGAGTATCTTTGATATATATTAAAAATTTACTAAAGCAAATATCAGTGCTACATAAACACTTACCGAATCGGCCATTAGTTGCAGATGAATAGAAAATGGCAGTATTACTGCTATAATTCCTAGGGTCCTTAGTTCCAGCGCTATACCAAACTTGGTGTACCTCCCAGTGGCTACCATTATTATAAATATGTAACTATTTGCAATCAACATTAGCACAAGAAATGTAAAAGCCAATACAATTCCAAAGCCCTGGTGTTGAATCGCGTGCCTCAAAGTCAGAAACATTGCTTGATAAGCTCTTTGTTTTTGCTGTAAGCTGACCTCCAACCTGCCATAGATTCCGTACCCGAGACGCTTCATTTCCAACTGTTTTTCCAACAGAAGCTTTAGGCTATCCTTCCATGATGTTATTAGAGCGTGTATAACGACTACTTCAAAAATAATTCCAGTGGCTGCTACGAAGTGAATAAAAGAGCATAGCAAACTAATACCAATTGTAAACAATCGCCATTTCAGGAAAGCAAATTCCGTAAAGGTGAGATGATAAACCAAAGCGCACATGCTTGTGAGAAACACGACACCGTAAGCATATTCGAATTGATTAACCTTTTTAATAAATTTTGCAGTTAAAAAAGTAGAAATGTTGAATTTGTAGCGATTGTGAACAATCTCGGCTAACCCATTCAAACCCAAAACTTTAACGTTAATGTTGCAGATTTCCATAGTCGATACTGCTGCACCACTCATACAAAAAACAATTTCGGCCAGCAGCTCCCAAAAAAGGAATTCGTCCTTAACTCCTTGTGTGAGCAAATAAAGATAGTATATAATTGCGATTAAAAATGTAATAACAACCGCCCAGTCCAACTTCAACCAAACGCGCGAAGCTTCAAAATGCTGTTTAGCAGAAGGGGGATTAGAATGCTGGCAAATAGAACTTATTGCAAACAGTCCTGTTAGTGAACCAATTCTAGTAACTGGTTTTAAAGCACATACTACGCAATTGTCAACCGCTGTTCTTTTGAAGGTCAATTTCGCATTAACATTCATGATTGCAATATTCTTATCGTGCAGCTCAACTGTGGAAGAAATTAAATATACTTAAACGGTTAGATTTAAGGAAAAAAGCCTACCATTTGGTTAATGAATAACTTAATAAATTAAATTTACTTTATACAAGATTAAACTGTTTCCACCTGAACTGCAATTAACTCACTCCAACGCAACCTACTCAAATAAAACGTATCTATTCGAAATGAAACTAAATTTAATTTCAAACTAATGTGACTAAATAGACGTGAAGCAATAAGGAAGTAAAGACATGAATACTTAACATAACTTCAAACAATTCCGTGAACATTTTTGGGTGCTTGTTTGTCTTTATGGTTAGAACTTATTTAGAAACTATGTCAGAGAGAAATCAGTAAGGCTGAATTTGTTAGATAACCAAATATCTTGTTTCCACTCCTTAAGTAACGTGAGGAATTCCAATCAAAGTATAAAACCTGTCCGACTGTATTCTTTTCGACATAGAAGTTAATATGAATAGGTTAACAGATAAAATCAACGAAGTAATTTTCCATCGCCAAGCAGGCGGCGAACAAATTACAAACACATCTGTTCACCAGCAAAACACCCCAATCCTACAAGAATTTTATGCCAGCTCAAAGGAACACCAATTTTTAAATGCAAACCTCTGCACAAACAAGACAATAAAGTGCCAACAGCCTGCCAGTCCTAAAATTGCAAGCAAATAACCCACCCCAATAAAACACTCGGGAGCCGACAAGCGACGCCTCTGAAGGAAGCCCCGGGCGCGCCGCCAAATTGAAATCCAAGTTCAATTAATAAAACGCTCCTAATCATAGTGCGCCCAATTAAAACGCGACATGAGGATACCTGCCGATAGAAAACATTAGCCGCCACCTAATAAAACAAGGCCCAAGTCTCTAGCACCCATACAGGTCGAGTAAAACGAATTTTTCCATCAGCCGGCGAAAGCATCGCGACTCACCGAGCGGGCAAATTTCGCCCAAGAAAACAACAGAAATTCGAAAACAGCGGAGGCTTAACATAAACGCATTTTGTAACGGTAAAATCAGGGCAACGGCCGAATACATCGGACGAGGGTGCAAATATTACAAATTAAATTGTAATTAGCGGAAGGAAGCATCCCAGGAAGGCGTAAATGGTATCAAAATCCATATAAAATTAGAGGGCATCCAGGGAAAACAAAGAGAACTCTTTAAACGCACATAGAAATTATATATATATATATATATATATATATATATATATATATATATAAATAATAATGCGTAAGCGCTTTTATACGCAGAACACGGGGACAAATTCCGATTTCAATTATTATGCAACGGAACCTAGCAAATGGGGTATCGTTAGAATCAGCATTTCAACGACTATTTATTGGAACACAGATCAAATCGCGAATAGGCACGCCGCGGAAATAACCGCGGAATTAGGAATCGCGATAAAAATAAGCAGTCATCCCTCCTCCTCGGACCAATGAGAACCCAGGAAACTGAACACAAAGACCAGGGCTGCTTTAAATAGGGAGGCCCAGGACAGAAGAAATCACTCAACCCAGGAGAGTCAACCAGGAACCATCAGCCTTCCAAGGATCAGCCTCTTCAGGATCATCCAGCCTTCCAGGACAGGTCCTCACTCAACCCAGGAGAGTCAGCCAGCAGCATCCAGCCTTCCAGGATCAACTAGCAGCTCTCTCCAGGACCTCCAGCCGTCTCCTATTCAGGACTCTGACAGTTGGACAACTTCCGCTTCCGGACTCAACCCAAGAAAGTCCATCAAAGCCCTTCAGCTCCAGGACCACCTAGCAGCCTCCAGGCTTCCAGGGCAACTCAGTCGAGACCAACCAGAAGCCATCTCCACTAGCAGCTCTCTATAGGACCTCCAGCCGGCTCATTTTCCGACCACTGACGTTTGGGCAACTTTCGCTTCCGGGCGCAACCAAGCCGAGTCGCAATCAGCCAGCATCCAGCTCCGAATTCGCCAGCAGCCCCAGGAATTATCCAGCATCCACCTACAGCTCCCGCAGCTTCCAGGACGAGTCCACAGCCAGTCTGCTCCGAGCCAAACATCGCCCGCTCGCCATGGACACCCCCAGGTCTGCTACGTAAGCCAGCCCTGACCCATTGGAGGTCTCGTCTTGCGCCCGCCGCCTGACAACGAACCTTGTGTTCCAGGAAAGGCCGCCCCATCACCTCCCGCGCCCCAGCGCCCAAGACTAGGTGATTTTTTTGTATATATGTTTTTGTTTTTCGTGTTTTTATATTTGTTTTCCTTTTGTATATATAATATTAAGTTTTCATTTGTATCTGGTTGCCAATAGAAATAAAAGTATTAAAACAAAAAGTTTACTTCCATCGATTTAGCTGCATCGACAAGGGTAACGCCTACACGCCCCCTCCTCCCATTGACGCCATTGTAGAACCTACCGCTGAGCAAAAGACCGAGGTGTGTTAAAGTATTAAAGCGGAAGACAAGAATGAGCAAAATTAGAAGACCAGTAGGTATTCTAGTCGAATAATAATGTCGCAGAACTAAGAAAAGAAGTCCTTAAAAGAAAAAGAACACGAACGACAAAAAAAGTAAGAACACAACACCCGAAGAAGAGCCTAAAAGGCAACACGTCATATTGGAAATACAGTAAGGAAAGCAGATATACTAGTACGGCAGCTAACAGGAATAATTTGCAAGCAAAGGGGTGAAAATGCAGCAAGAAGAGCGTAGTGGTGACATAAGTGTACTCAGAAAACTATATGCAGCGCCAATCTAGTTTAGCCCTTATAATTCGACAAATACAAAAAGGGTTCACAAAAAACGCATGATAGCTGTAAGAAGTACCTAGGCTAAAATATCAGCAAAATCCTTAAAAGTTATCACGGAAATAATATCAATAGATCTGATGGTGGGTGAAACTACAAGAATATGCAATAGAAAAGAAGCTATATTACAGGGTTTTCCGATTGCTCTTCACCATATATCAATTGAGTTTTACTAATTGTCAAATGTAATTCCATTTGTCAATAATGACAGGTGTTGACAAGCGGGAAACGGATTTGAGATAAAGGCAAACACAACAAACTAATACATGGTAAAAAGCAATTGGAGAACACTGTAAACGAGAAATTACAACCTGGACGAAAACATCGACGCCTAAATATCAAGAAAAGAAAAGAAAGCGGACTATAATATACCTCTAGATCTGGGTGGTATACGGAACAACTGCATAGAATTAGAAAAAGGAGTACGATGAATGCTGGTAATTGCGATGAAACAGATACTGCCGAACATATTTTCTTTCAATGTGATAGATGGAAAAAGATGAGAAATGGTATAGCTAGAGAAAAATAAGTAATCCTTACACCAGGAATATCGTAGAGAACATGTTTCAAGTCGAGAAACGTGGATCACTATAACTGAGGGCATAAAACGAATATTAGAAACTAAAAAAGAAGAAAAATACGGTCTAAATAAATAATGAGAGCGTGAGTGCAACGTGTAGGTACATAAAAGACTGTAGGATGTGCTGTAAATAATTGAATACGAAGGAGTCCACCTCACCTGTCAAATTATCCTGTCTCTGTAAAGAGAGTAGTGGTTAAAATCGAGAATGAATATTAGTGTGCCCTTGGACCACAAAGCTAAAACATCTGCAATAATGCAATGTAAATTGCTTGAATCGCCTCATAGCTGATCCAAACTAATAGTTCTAATTCTAATCACATTTGGATTCCCACTTGAAATAAACGCATTTAGCAAATTTGGATACCAAAAAACACAAATGTGGAAGAAAATGGGAAAGCAGATATCGCAGCAAAATGTAGAGCAACCCCTGCGTTTACAAGACCCTTACTCTAATTACGGAATATTTCCTTTCAATTGTGAACTTCTTAATATGTTAATAATACCACAGTTGTCAATTATTCAGTTGTAGCGCCGTATAAAATACTATGTGAAGCAATGAGCTTGTTGCAGGATAGATAGTAGATATGTTAGGCTTGCTTCATTAAAGCATATCCGGATACCAACTTAATTTTAATCCAAAGAAGAATGAGGCACCTGTATCCAAATTAATTTACCTGAAAATATTTCTTCTAACAAATGTTTTCAATTATTAAAAGAAATGTTTGTTGATTCTGATCTTAAAATTACCAAATTGTATTTTTTTTTAATTTGATTCTTCATTTTTAAACAAAAATCGGATTAAGTTATGATATCTAACTTATCACTTCTGATAGCAGAGATTTTTATGCATAACTTGGAAAGAAAAATGTTTAATGAAGCTCCTTTTATCCGCAATATGATTTAATGTGGTAGATATGTTGATGATATCCTGGTAATTTTTAATTCTAACCCCAACGTAAATGATCACATTACTTGGCTTAACTCTTTCTGGTCAGAACTTGGTTGGGAGTTCCACGGCTGCATCTCACGGCGCCTCTTGGTATGGCTGCCATGCAAATAGTTGGTCCCGGATGTCTTAATAACATCATGACAGTCGTTAGTGTCCATAAAATGTACAGCGACGCCTATAATTGGCCTAACGGCTGTTGGCTGACTACAAAATATTAAATTCGTTTTGAAATAAAACATAATAACCTTTTTAAATATTTTGATCACAAAAACACTAACTCTAATTGTAAATTACTTAGTTTTGCATTTACAAAATGTTGTAGTGACCATACAACCCCTTACTTGTCCCTTCACCCTTTATCCCACAAACTTGCTAATTTTCGATTTTGATTCAGACGTTTACTTTCTATCCCTATATCAGACGAATATTTCACCATAGAAGTTAGCATCATTAAATTATTGCTATTGAAAATGGTTCTCCTCTAAAACGTATTTTACTTATCTTCTATATATATAAAAATCAATCGCCGTGTGTTAGTAACGCAAAAACTCGAGAACGACTTGACCGATTTGGATGATTCGTTTTGTTTTGTTCGTCTTACTCCCGAGGAAGTTTAGCAAAAAATAAAATTCGGAAAAATCGAAAGGGAAAGCCGGAAAATTCGAAAATATCGAAATTGTGTTTTTCTATACACTGTACGACTATCTATTTGCAGTCATACTTTTATGATTCTGTGCTTATTGGTTTAGGGTTTTCCCCATCATGTCATAATCTAAAACAACGTTTGTCGGGTCAGCTAGTTTATTATAAACTCCGAATAAAACCTTCCAGGAATTGAACTCTTGAGCGATTAATAATTCCTAAAATAAGATCTTTCATTCAATTCCGTATTACGGTACAATTTCTCTGTCTAGAAATAGTAGTTTGTATACCAAGGCACTGAAGTATAACTTTTTATCACGAATGTGGATTTAGTTGCCGAGGCCCGTAGGCCAAGGCAAATAAACCACATGAGGGATAAAAAGGAACTTCAGTGCCGAGGTGTACACTATGTTTTATTTGAAATCGAGAAATCGTGAAATGGCAACATTTTAACCAACTTTTGTAGGTTATGTTCGGTCGATTGACGTTTATCTGTCGCCTCGCCACCTACAAAAAAGTCGTAAAACAATGAATTACTTCACTGCCGATTTCTCGTATTTTAATGACGATTTCGGCGTACTTCAGTGCCGATTTCAAATAAATAGTTATTTATCATACAAGACGATAAAGTTAAATTTTATCCACGAGTGAATCGTTTAACGCCGAGACGAAGTCGAGACGTTAATGATTCAAGAGTGGATAGAAATAACTTTATCGTCGTGTATAATACAATATTTTTTTCAATAGCAAGAACTTTCAAAAGAAAATAAGGAAAGTCAATCACATTTCAAAATGTCAGTAGCTAGATTGGGTTGCTACGATAATACTAAGCTGTCATATTTAGTTTAAACAAAAGTTAGCAAATTAAATTACTTTATCTATCCTTGATGTTAAAGTACTACTTTATCTACCCTTGCTGTTAAAGTAAAACTTGACCTTTTGTTTTGAGTTGATAAAAGCACACTTTAACATGTGCTATAGAAAAAAATATTTTAATCAAATATAACTCTAAAATTGCGTTTTCTACTACTAATTCTCATCAGAAAGTACAGTGTTTAATAACGATGCTACTCTAATAGAAAGATCTGCTATCTATCGTCTCGTGCGGATATTGATCAAACCGGACGTACTTTAAAAAAAGGAATTTAAGAACATTTTGCTTGCATCAGAAATAATAGATCCACTTTTGCCAATCATTTATCAATTTAACCACAGCTTCGACCTTAACAAAGACTGTACAATTTTACATACTGCTAATAAAGGCATTCTTTTGAATTTACTTGAGATATTTGAAATTATGTCCAACAATAATGAATTCAGACTCAATGAAGTCACAGATGTTGATACTAATTAAATGTTTGTGAATATTAAATGATTTGGGTACTTTCTGTTGATTCCATCCCTTTTTTGCTTCTTTGCTGTTTGCTGTTGTCCTATTAATTGTTGATCCGCTCCGGTAACTTTATTGTCATTAAATCTAGATATTTTTCTAATTTTGGTTTAGATATATAATTCAATTTACTGGATTCTAACCCTTGTCATCGTCAATGTCAATTACTTTTTAACTTGTTCCTCCAATAATTTTGTTTTACCCAGTATGACGATTTTCACAATGTATTTTTTTGCTTAATTATTTCACACCTCCACTTTAATGGTGTTTTGCAGCCTTGTTTGACTTGTAAAGGGTGTTTTTTTAGAGGCGAAGAACTTTAAATTGAAATAAAACACGAAATGGATCTGTTAACTGGCCACCTCGTTCTTGCGATTTGACGCCATTGGATTATTTTCTTTGGGGATATGTAAAGCCAATATTCGAAGCGTTATTGCCGAAATACAGCCTGATTTACTGCGAATAGTGTGTGAAAATTGGACTTCCAGTCATGTACGCGCCAGCCGCGGCGGTCACATGCCCGAAATCATATTCAACAGTAATGACATAAAATTATATTTCAAATAAAGCCAACTTCATGGATATTAAAAGCATTTTTCAGTGTCTTATTTCAATTTAAAGTTTTCCGCCTCTAAAAAAACACCCCTTATATGTTTATCTTTAAATTTTAACCTCACTTTTACATGTTGCTACTTTACCTGTGATAAATCATGCAAATGTAACCCTTTATTACGAATTTCTATGTTAATATTGTATCGTGTGTTCCAAAAAAAAAATCATTTAGGGTAGGCCTTGGAAAGAAAAATAGATAATCTAGTCACGCCTCAACTTAAGTCTGTAGGTGAATGTCAGATTGCATTTTGTTTCCCAACACTTTTGTCACTATGACAGGCAAAAGTTTACACAAAGTTTTCTTGTATCAAGGAAAAAGCAAAATAAGATAGTATTTACACAACAACGAATGTATTAATCATAACAGTTAATAAAAATTGTTTTCATTAAGTGTTTTGTGTATTTTTTGGAAAATTGTTGAAGATCAAGGTGTGATTTAGTTCTCTCTGACTTATGGTAGGCAGTTCATTTGCTTCAATGGGCATGTATCAAGTAATGCAAACTTTAATTTGATCATGGCATGCTGCGAATGAGTTCTTTTAAGCACACGATACTTTGAAGATTACTGCTTCATGTAATATCTTAATTTTCTAAGCTTACATCTTGAAGTATTGCTTCATATAAGTAATATCTTAATTTTTTAAGCTTACATCTTGAAATATGTGCGTATGTAGAAAGATATACTTTTCAAATTGTTTATTTTTGTTGCATGCATCACCTAAAAACTAAAGCTTGTTGACGTGATCATAACATTATTCCCCTCATTTTTATAAAAAGAGGAAAGTTTGGGAGAATATAAATATAATATTTATCTAAAAAACTTCCTGGATCTTTTCAGCAATCCTCTGTAATAGATATAATAATAAAAATAATCCCCACATTGTTCCAGTTGTTGAGAATTACGACACATACGGGAATTAGATGTTAATTTTTATTATTACTACTAAGCGGGTTACTCCCACAACAGGCAATTTTTAGCCAGAAAATCGTCATTAATCTCACTTTTGATAAAATGGATGGTATATATTTGATAACCACTGAAAGAGGTTTATCGTTGGGATTTTGGAAAGTAATTTGAAAGTAATGGAATAGCCTACCACTTGAAACAATATTTTGAAGAACTCTACAGCTCCACAAATAAAATGCCTAAAATCGATAGCCAAGAAGAAATACTAGATAGTAACTAGGAAAGAATTCGACCATGCTCTATAAGAAGGAGGAGAAAGCTATGGAATAGAATATATTTCAGAAATATTACTACTACAACCACTGAGTGATAACGGAAAAGACAAGCTTGTGCACATGCGAAAAATATATGAGCAATGAATTGTACAGGGAGATTTTAATAGCAGTGTCATGGCAATGATGCCTAAAAAATATAAGACGAGAAAATGTAAAAACTTGTAATCAACAAAACAAATGTGCTTCAGAAGACCTGAGAAAATTAGAATTAAAATAAAAGACCGAGTTTTAAGGCAGGTCATATTATATAAATATGTAGGCACTAGAATACAGAAGATGGAAGAAGTACAGAATATGTAGAAAATAGAATCAGTGAGGTAAAACTAATGTTTTCTAATAGAAATAAGCTAGTTACATCAATGTTAATCTAACAACAAGGAAAAGACTAGCTCAAATATGCATCTAGATCAAAAACATGGATCCTGGGAAAAAGAAAGCTGAGTTCCTTAGAGGATTTTGGGTACTAGAACTCTAGACATTTAGGTGAATATAGTAGGTGTCTACGCTGTAGCTTCTACAAACAATTAGCCTAGACTTAATTTTAATGTATGGTATGATCAGGATAAAGCTCGACTATAATTGTATATACTTTTCCACTAGGTAATCACCTATTTTATCAAGAAAGTTGACTCGTAGCCGATGCGCTTTAGCTTGTTTTCTTAAGAGCAGCTTTATGCCCTTAAAGAATCTCATTATCAGGGTTTGTTACAACAAGCCAGTCATAATGAATGAGAAGAAAATCACCATGTGCGTGTAGATGGCTTCAATCAAATAGGTCGCTCTAATAGTGTCGAGTTCGAATAAAAATCGCGTTACTCATAGAAAATACACAGTCAAGCACTTATCGACATGACAGCAGTGAATACAATCGACTGATTTCTTTGCATAAAAGTCCTTCTAGCTGTTGCATTTGCCAGCGTATTAAATCCGTAGTGTTCTCGATTCTCAATTAGAAAAGTGCTCTTCACCGAAACAACTTTTCGCTGTAGCTTATTATCTCCATCATACTACTGCCCACTATTGCAAATTTCCAACTAACAGCACATTGGAAGGGTTACCGAAGTACAAAGTGGTTGAGAAACGGTTCAATATGTGTGTGATTATCGGAATAAGGAAGATGATAGATACTATGATAAACACTTCTGAATGTAAGAACTGTGATGTGTGAACAAAATTTTTGGAATGTGGAGATCTAACTTTGGCGATGAAAGACCCGCACACTGCGTTCATGATCAGCAGAGGGCGTAACATGCATGCGATGCAGTCACTTATTGGGTTTACCCCAAAAATTCGAAATTGAGTTTTCAACAGATCTTCACGTTCTAGAGGCCTCTGAACCCAAAATACATGTTTTTGTTCATTGGTCTGTCTGTGTGTGTCTGTCTGTCTGTCTGTCTGTGTGTGTGACTGTCTGTCTGTCTGTCTGTCTGTGTGTCTGTCTGCATGTGAACAGAATATCTAAAAAACGAAAAGAGCTCTGGGGTTGAAACTTCATATATAAGTTTTCTGTACTATCAAACTTTTGAATAAAATCGCATAACCAAAAGTAGGTGTTTACTCTTGTAATTTTTCAGCTTTTTAATTTTTTTCAAAAACAGCTTTTACGATTTTTTTCAAAATTTACATTTTCATTACATTTTTAATGTGTATTGATGTGAGATAGGTGATTTTCCAGTTGAAAACTTCTAAAATAGGTTTATTTTGTTTTTTTCTCTATTTTTTTGTTAACTCCTATTTTAAACAAAACACCTCGTATATTATTATATTTTTGAATTCAGCTTAAAGTTTTAGAGAAAATTTGTTTCTTTAACTAACGCTCTATTTTGTATCGTTGTTGTAGAATTTGTAATTTTTTTAAAACTGTTGGCAAATTCTTAAAAATTTAAAATCAAATTTTTGGCTAATTATAAGATCACTGTAAAAGGAAGTTGTGTGAGTGTATCACACCAGATTGTTTCATTCATAATATAATTTTATAATGTCGTTCCGTACAGGAATGTAGTGTCATTGCCATGACATGAAAGCGTGCAGTACTAAACTATAGAAAACGCGTTACAGCTTTTTAAAATACAGAACATATCTTGTTTGGGAGTGTAAATATAAAGCCTGTTACGTTTAGATTACGCCGCCTTTGTAAATTAGAATTCGAATGGTATTTTCTGCGCTCCGCGCGGCCTGCATCGTGCTGGGCTGCGATAACCTCGATGCGCTTTTATTTTGGAAACGCAGATTGTGGTTTTCAGGCGCGTTCCTTTCTGCTCGCAGCTTTGAAGCAAGCATGGTGGTTTAGCAATTTATAAGCTTTTGGGAATGTTTAATAAGGCTATGATTAGTTTCGCGTATTGGTGAAACGCAAGCCTTCACGTTTTCGTGTCTTTGATGCCCCGAGCTCACGAGAAGGAAGTTTTTCATGCGCCTTGTGCGGATTTTTGGCAATTGCAACCACGAGTTTTTCCATTTGCCCGGTTCGTTATCAGGGGTGAGTAATTAGACGCCCTAAGACCTATTGCAGTTTTGTATTCTATCGTTGGACTCCTATTTCCCTTTTCACAGCAAATAGTGCCAGGCATTAAGCGCCGGATTCGTTCGCTGAGCCAGTTAAGTTTTGGGCCAGATGTTCTCCGTGTCCACGGTGATCGTTGTAGATGTTTGCGAGTCGACGGTGTTGGCCGCCTTCCTTTTTGTTGCTGGCACCCACTTAGAGCACGCCAGCTATGGCCGCACTAGCTTATTTGGCAAAACGTTTGGAACGGCGTTTATGCTTCCTTCGAGACCAAGCCCCGCAACATCTGCGGGCCAAGTGGCTTGCTAAGCCGCCCTTTGTATTGTGTCCAATCTGTAATATTGTATTGTGTCCAATCTGTAATATTGTATTGTGAAACTGTAAGTATATATGTAATTGTTCAGCATAGAGCATACATGCGATTCTGATCTGATGAAAACTATTGTGATAACCTATTTTTATGCTTGTACTGTGATATTATTCAGAAATTATATGTTCTTTATGTCAGTATATTGAGTTGAGTTTAGTTACGGTTATTCACTGTGTTTGGATCTGTCTTTCAGGAGGTGTAATTTTATGTAAGGTATTGAGTTTACAATTTCTCGCTAGAACACCGGGATGCATTCGAGGTTATTATAAAGGTTTTTTTCACGCACTGGGCATTTCATTATTGTTCTACCGTTTCAGTACTTAAAGAGTGTAGCTCGCCTTCGATCGTTGAGCTGGTGGCCGGCTTCTGCACCTAAGTGTACCTGTTTGTAATTTTTCTTTTGGAAGATCGCCTAGTAATTAAGAATTAATGTGCTAATAATCAGCTAATTTCTTTCCTGTTAGATAAGCGATCGCGCAGCTACCAACCTTAACTTTTTCATGACTTATACAAATAGTGAACGAGATCAATTTAGTATTGCTGAGGTAGCAATCCCGGATGATGTCTTTTAGTAACAGTTAGTTTTTGAATCACTACGTCTTAGCAATCATGCCCTGCCAATTTGATATAAAATCAATGATTGACTTAAGGTGTACTTTTTATATAACCGATGGTATCTCAGCGGGGAAAGGTCCGTAATTCTGAATTTATATCAACATTCATATATTCAACTGTCGATAGCTTGCTTCGGTTTTATTACTTCCAATAGCTTCTGTAAGTCTGTTTCTTTATATCGACTAAAAAAATAAAGCAATTGAGGGAAAATTAGAAGCATCACGTCATTTGCGTTTACCACGTTTTCACTTATGTGACTATTTGTCAGGCCAGTTAAACTTGGGGAACCAAGGCTCTACTCTACAAAAAAAAACCTATTGCTGCGTCAGACTATCAAAACCCATGGGTGCCATATAATATATGCCACATATGCCATTAATAGACAAAGGGTCTAAGCATGTAGGGCGACGTGGGTAGCCACATCACAGATCCCCTTGTTCTTCTTACGGCTTTCATATATGCCCTATATTAAGAAAAGTATCTCACAAACTATGTCGCAAAACTGGTTCAAAACGGTGACATCTTTAGTTCACGGCGCCAGTTTATCAATATTCTTTTCTTGGCGTGACTTGCAATTCCTTTTCATACCAAATTTTCGACTGGTATACTCTACTTCTAAATTACCACGCGACTACATATGTACATTTGAGGGACCTACTAGCTAAACAGTGGAGACGATGTGCAGTTTTTTACGGATTTGATAAAATGTAAATAAGTTCTAAGGCCAACCAACCAGTTTTTTTACAACAAATGTGCTCAGACAGAAACGAGAACATAGAAACCCAAAGCGGTAGTTAATCGCCAGATAATTTGAGAGAAGAGAGTCGCAGTAACAAAGTAAGACAGGTAAATGGGAACAGTGTATAATATATATTAGCCTGTATAGGGGGTACTTACGTATCATTCCTTTAGTACTCCGGCTGCATCGGTGCACTCAATAATTGACAAACTAAGATTATGGTAATAGCCTAACACCATAGATCCGCCTTATAGGCAAGATCACAGATGTCGTACATACAATAAACGATCAAATGTAAAATTGCAAACAGACTTACGTCAAAAAGACATAGTGCATAAAAAGGTTAAAACTTGAAACAAGATTCTAAAATTTTAATATCATATAACTTACACCACTTCAGCTCCAGGCAGGCCTGACGGTCGAACTCACGTAGGCGCATGTAAAAACAAGACACAGGAAACGCAAAAGTGAAAGATTAACGTTTAAGAACACGTAAGAACAATGATAACGTTCAAGAGATTTTGAAGATATCCTATTGAAGCCGCTAGCAATTTGCCAAACTCAAAAATGTCTCAACGTCGAAATTCAAAGTAGCATGCACAAGGACCCGAACAGCACTCGAGATGAAGTCAGCGTTGCACACAAAATGTCACCAACACATTTAAGTAAAGCTCAACTTGCAAAAATTAAACCTTTTCTCGCAGCTACCGAGGATTCTCACTCCTCCCAGAAAAGAAAGATCTAGGCACAAGAAGGATACTGGGTCAAGGATACGTTGACACAATAGAGTCGGTGGCCCGTAAAAACTTTCAAGTGGTTACATAAAATCAGGAATTGACCATCTGCTTGTGAGCCGATACCAGCGCTTGCAAACCAATAGCGCAAATTAGAGGGACTCAGCTTAAACCGTGATCTGAACAAAAGATGTAAAGCTCAGCCGAAGAATTGCTGAAGTACAGGCAAACTCGCCGCAATAATCCGCAAAAGTGGCGTGGAAAACAAAACTCCCAAAACGTCGCTACACCTACGAAAATCCGGTTACCGCTGTAAGCTAATATACCATCTTCAACTCAAACATAATGCTGTATGCCAAACCACCCAAAGCTCTGTGAAGGGAAGAACCGCGGTGATTTGTACTATATTACAGCAATGGAAATACCCAACCAAGCTAACCACAAATATCAAAAGTTACGCACGAAAAGAAAAAACCTCCAAGCGAGTAGATAACGTGACTGGCATAATATGAATATTTTAAACCGTGAAAAGGTCTTTAAGAGTTATTACTGATGTCATCTTAATAGCATTCTTAAATTTACTTCATGAAGTGCAGTTACACGTTTCCGTGCAGTGAAATAAGTTCTTCAGAAATCGCACAAGGTAGGATTTTTAATCTCTGGAGCCGAGCACGCACATCTTTACCGAGAGTAAATTCTTAGGTATGGATTGTTCCTAGTACATCACCGTCAAACAAAGTATCAGGTGGCACCCTTAAAAGCATACGAATTTGCCTCAGCATCTTTTTCCAGGAGCAACTGCTACGACTATAGCGAGCAAATTCCCTTCTATTTCAATTTAAGACCTCTCCTCATTTTGAGTGACTGGTTGCTTTAGTTTTATTACCGGTGGTAAGCGTGGTTTTCTCTATTATAAAATGTAAACATATCCTAAAATTATTATATTGTTGTTAACCGATACTCCCTTTTTGTTACGTTCTACATAAGTGCTTCAATCAAAGAATATTCCAAGTTTTTAGATCTTCTTTGCACACACTTCTTTATAGCAACTTATCGTGGACATAAAAAGCTACGTTATCAATTTTTGAAACGACATTTCGTCTTAATGCAACCATCAACTTATTTTTTTAAATAGAGCCCTTATTTTGATGTCAAATTTTAGAAGCTCTTTTTATTCTGAATTCAACAATGTACCATACATTATGGTTTAATTACGTTGCGAATCTTTTTTGATGGTCAGTAATGTAAATGAACCACCGTAGAAATTCTCTACGGCGCAGGTCCGCAGCAAAACATTTCTTGATGATGGCCAAAAAGACTTCAAACGTAATGAAACCATAATGTCTGGTACATTGTTAAATTCAAAACAAAAAGGTTGTTTCAGCTTTGTAAATTAAAGAAAAAAGTAATGCGCCACATGGATGTTTTTATTCCTAATTTTAATTACTGTTTATAAATAAGAATAATCATCGAGAAATTAATTACTTACTATTGAAAAGTTCTTACATACATTAGAAACCAATGCAATTTGATTATTTTCGATCACGTGTGTCAATTTGACAAATCATATCACAGTTGAAGTGAAAACGACCTTAGAGTGATTTTCAATCAGCATGGAAACTACCTCATTAAAACTCAGTAGCATCCTGTTACAAGTAAATAATGAAGTGTCAAATTAGTTTGTAAAAAAAATGGCATCCCGTTTCGGTAAAAATTATGAAGTTATTAATTTAAAAACTTATCTTCCCGAATTTACAACGGCCAGTGATAAATCCTTATAATTTTAACAAAAAGTATCCCTCAAGTGCGTTACCTTTAAGATATAACCGTCGGCTGCTCATCGTGTTATTTCTAGGCAACGCACTTTAGGGTTGTTATTTATCAAAATTATTGCGGGTAATTATGACTGCACTTGGTAAATTATAGCTGAAAATTATATGTATTCCACGACCATACGCGATTATGTATACCGGGATATAATGGGACTAGGGCCACGCCTCTATCCCCGTTACTTCTAAATGAATGTGGATAAAATTTTATAAAAGGGTACTAGACATAATTTCGGATTGACATACAACTATAATCAACATAACCGACTTCCGGTTTTACCGCAAATAACAATAACTTTGATTTTTTAAATCAATCTTCCTATATATTTTATGTCTTTCGCAATCTACGACTCAAATTACATACAACAGTGTTGCCAAATTTGCTCATGTATTACACAGAAATGGTAAAAAAAATCATTAATTAATTTTTCTTCCATTTTAGATAGAGATAAAGTAGTGCATGATGCATATTGTTAGATTGGTAATTAAATTTGATGTTTAATGGAAAGATGGCCCTTAGTAGGTGCCATTTAAAAAAAGTCACTTTTTCTTAAAAAACGTGTTTAGCAAATTTTGTTCCTATGATAACGGTTTGTTATTGACTTCATTGATAAAATAACTATTATTATTAGTTGCTAGAGTCAATTAGAACATATTTTTTCAAGTCACAGTCTTCTATCGTCAAAAATAAAAATTGAAAGAAATATTTTTCTGTTTGAGAAAATAAAAATTTGGTAAGACTAATATATGTATTTTGACTTGTAGATCAAAAAAAATATATATATACAGGGCGACCCATTTAAACAAAAAAGTTGGTATCATTTTCGGTGAAACCGAAAGTCGCCCATTTTTACTATATCTATCGGTCAATCAGAAATTATCTCTATTATCTTCATATAAAATGTTATTCATTAATAAAGAAGATATAAGCATGGCCCTGATATCATTGTCACC
>CALNHX010012781.1:0-22571 GCA_940337035.1 Agriotes lineatus
AAAAACGTGTAATAAAGAATAATCAAATACTTACCGTATAATATTGATTCAATAAGAGGTGAATAAAAGTTATATTTGTCATATTAGACTGAAAATATTAATAGAGCACTGTTTGACGTACAAGGTGACATTTCACGTCATTAAACAATATAAAGTCATTATTAGAATAAAATTTCAATTAATATGCAACTAGATAATCGAACCAACCCTGAAAAGAGTCTCAAGGCGCTATCGTTATTAATAAGAAAATAATATTGAATTTCAAACTACATAATTAATTTTTTTTAAAATAGTAGACCAGTCACTGCAATACATTATGTATTAATTAGAAAATCTTAACGTGCCTGGGACAACTTATCAATTAATAGTTTTACTAAAACGTCACAAGAGAAACTTACGGTGACTAATTCTAGCCGCTAGTAAATACTAGACAATGGAATTTCAGATTAATATTAATAATCTTTTATATTCAAATAAAGAAGTTAAGTCTATTAAATAAATGGGAACACCAGGTCTTGATCTAAGTTGATGGAATGTACCTAAAGTTTGACTCTTGCTAACACATGCGCCTGCTAATTTTAACAAGTATTCTTAGCTCCTTCATGGGGTGTTAGTGCCTCACCATTATTATTCTTGAAATGAACCGGTTTGGATAAATAAGCTTAGAAAATACAACGCTGTATTTAAGCTAGCCGTCTTTTAAGCGCAACTAGATAATCAAATATTGCATATAAACAAGCATTGGTTGACGCAGATCTAATTAATTAAACTTAATTATACTAGGCTTTAACTGGAAAAATATTTTTAATGCCTTACTAGTACATTATTTGTTGTTTACACCTGTGATAGAGAATATGTAAAGAAGTTCATAACAACCGCGGCATTATGAGCGGGCATTATGATAACGACCAATCATGTACCTCGATGCGTCATTGCGTACACACCAGTGGTTGATCTTCAACTCTCTGATCCATTATTTAAGTTATTAAAAAACACTAGTAAGACGTAAGAATTTTTACGCACCAAGAGTATTACTAACATTTATACCCTAGAGCGGGTAGAAAAGTTTTCATAATGTCCTCGGTACATAAATAACTATTAAGTTTAACAGCAGTGTATGTCGGCAAAGCGTTGAGGAGCTACAAACAAATTGTCGAACTATATTCCATTAATAACTCCTAAAAAGAATGCCTTTCAATATGAACACAGAAAAGTATCCGTATGTGGTCCACAATATTAGGTTACTGAAAGTTACATATTCAATTTGCCCACGCTCATGTATGTTAATTTTAATAATTACGCGGTATGAATATGAATTTAAACTCCAATTACCACTGCAAACAAATATAACGATGCACACTGAAATTATAACTTTTTGAACGGTTACGCAATGAGGTGTTGCTAAAAAGAAAATTATGATTCCAATTAACAGAGTTTATGTGCTACGTAGATGAAAAATCTCTTGTAAATCGTCCAAATGGTAAATTTTTACTGCAATATTTTCTTAAGAATGGTTGTTTTTTCTTACACACATTACAGTAATCGTACACTTCTAAGAAAACGAATCTGTGTAGAAAAGTTTCCATAATATTACACTCAGAGGTGATGTAACTGTTCTGCTCTTTAGTCCTAAAACTATATGAAAACTACAGCAGCAATATTGGATAAGAATTAATCCAAGTTTTGGCCAATTTATGAGTAATGATACCATTACGGTGTTCCTACAATGCAACAGTTTATCCAGAACCTCAAAGCCAGAAACTTGCATTTTTACAATATCCTGTATCATGGAAATTTCGATGACGGAAAGCTTGTGGCTGTATAAGATAATATAATACATTTTATAGCGAAGTTATTTTTCAAATATATCGAAAGTGATTTTGAATGTTAAGAAAAAACAGATCAAAACTACAATTAGCATATGTTTAATGTTGATATTAATGTATATATCTTAAAAACATGTAAATACCCTTTTATGATCTAAATAAACAACTATATCAACCAACGGTTAATTACAGTTCTAAATTCAAAATATCGCAATAGAATTAAGATGCCATAAATCATGAGAATGTAGTGCACATCATTGAAAATGATGCAAGTTTGTTCAGTATTTAGTCCAATATATTAAAGAAATAAACATGATTGGTTAATACGTAATTCCAATTATGTTGCAGCTTGCCCATCGTTTAGCAAAATTGTGACATTAAATTTCAAATACAGCTCAGCGGTAACATTAAACCTACTCTGCTTAACTTCTTTGAATTAATTTTATTAGACATTTTCCGCATGAAATTATTAAAATTTAATTTAGATGCTGAATGGTAGCCTATTCTAAAAATAAGCGATTTACAGTACATTGTATCTTTTAAACTTAATTAAAGAATTGTAATTGTATTCCGCCCAAACAACTTCTCACGAAATTTATAAAACATATATAGTATCAGTTTTGGGGAGACTGATGTCAGGCAAGTAGCAAGGGATCTTTTACATGCTACACATCGTAGTAACACGGCTTTACATCACTTCCGAATGATGGCATTATGTAGAGGTTTTCATCCGCATTTTTTAATTTTTAAAAACCTCCTCGGGATCTGGGATCAAACTCTCGACCCTTAGATCAGTAGGCAGAATGCTTAACCACTGAGCTATGGAGTCCGGCAAAACGTATATAATACCGAGTGTAAAAAGTAAAATTACACTAAACCTGAACTTTAAAAATATATAAATACAGTGGGATAACGACATGGACTATGGCGGCTTATTAATAGATAGAAAGAATAAAATCAATAGCGAAAAAAAGGCCCAACTAAGAGAAAGAAAGAAGACATTGAAAGTAAGTCCATTGAGTAGAAGTAACCACGGAAGAAAAGACTGAAAAAGAAGGTAATATGGAGGAAGTAAAATAAATGATGAAGAAACTATTATCAGATGTGCGTAAAATAAAAACCGAACTAAAAATTAAGGAAGAGAAATGGAAGACAGAGATGATACAGTTAAACGACATGATCGAGGCACTGAAACTGAAAATGAAGAAGGGAGAAACAGAAAAAAAAAGAACAACATTGTAATTAAGAGTATAACTGTAACTCAGGAAGAAGAAGATTAAACAGCGTAACGGTTTATAAAAATCAGTTGGAAGTAAACCAAAGTGTGAAAAAACCTTGACTATTAACTACTAAAAACAACACACGAAAATAGTAGTGGTAGAGTAGAAGATCAAAATAAGTGTTAAAGAAAAAGGGTGATTTGAGAAGAAAGCCAGTTTATATCGACCACGACCGAAAGAAAATGAAAAGGGAAGTGCATTTGGAAAGTAGACTCATAGCCCACAATGAACGGACAAACATATGAAAATTGTGTATCGCCAGTTGTTTGTTAATGGTGAAGAATGTTACTGACTATTCAACACTATAACATATAAGCCAATCGCATTGCAGAAATTTGCTTTTTTCAACCAATAACAGCAGTATATCACTGAATATTGGGCACCATGCAAAATATTCACAAAACAATGTATGTACTCAAAAAATAAATAGCCTTGTTGCGAAGTATCGCTTAGCAACGATGTTCTGTCCTTAGTGATATCGCTAGGTTACGTAACACTAAACCCCAACAAACTGTGTGGCTTGTTTTAAAAATTTTAAAATGCTGTGTTTTGGAAGTATTCCACTGAGTTCACTTGAGAATGAATAATTATATTAATTGTTGGATTATTTTTCAATAAAGTTAATCGTTATATATTAATATTGTTAAATAGTCATCCCAAATACCACTCGAAGTGGATATATTTTTTTTAAATATTTTTCCATTTCCATAGAAATTATTGCAAATTTCACTCAACAAAATCACATTTAAATGTCACTCGCCTTCGGCTCGTGACATTTTTTATGTGATTTTGTATCGTGAAATTTAAACGCAATAATTTACATGGAAACGACAAAATATTTGTCAAAAATATATCCACTGCTTGTGGTATTACCCTTGAATATATCGTCATGTAGATGCAGGTATTAATGCAAAACTAATGATATCAACAAAGGTGAACAAATGAGTGAGACTCAGGCACCGATAATGGCAATCTATACATAGTGAACTGCTACACAAAAACAAATAAAGGCAAGAAACATAGTGATATTGTGATTGGTACTTGGAATATTAGCAAAACTTAATGGTAAAGAAAAGGAAATCTAGGGGATTTTACTGTAAATTTATTTAACATATACGCACAGACGTTTGTTTAGTTGCCACTTCCGATATTTTGAATTAAAATAATAAATTAATAATGTGCCATTGAATCTTAGCGAAATAGAGAAATTCTATGAGTTCTTTTCGGCAAAGCATTCTCCTTCATAGAAGTGCTTAATTGAAGTCAGAAGTAAATAATAATCCTGCATCAGCCATCTACTAATAAGTCAATAGGTAAATATGACTGTAACACATTGTGAATACTGTGATAATATATACAAAATCTAAATCTGTATTGTTTATGTTTTATGTTTTTTAATGAAATCATAAAATATTATAATTGCTTAAATCGGTGCCCGGTAATACGTTATTAACCGAACTAGTACTGGACTACAGTAACAGTCTACTGGTAATGTTGTAAGTGCCTGTTATCTATTGACAATTTACAGTAGTTTAGTTGAAAGTTGAAGTTAACATTAATCATCAGAATATGCTTTACTCCTCAATGGTATAAACGTTCAGATGTATGTATGTATATAAACATTGTAATTATATAAACGGTTAGTTAAAAAATAACATTAAAATTGCAGTATTAAAATACCATGAGAACTACTTAACTATTTCAGAAATTGCAGTCTCTATGATTTTGATTTACAAACTAAATAAAAGAAAGCTATCTCCAGTATATAGGCTACATCCCCAGTGTGAGATTTAATTTTATATTTTAAGTACATAGGTACTTTTTTGTGGCTTGCAATTTCTAATAAAGAATAGTGTTTAATACAAAAATATTATTTTAAAAATAACATTTTATAATTCTTTATGCAACACCATACGTTTTCTTAAGCAAATAAAAATTGCTGCTATTACTGTTAGTTTTGGAAATTAAACAACACCTTGTCCAAAAATTAGAATTGTTTAGAAATATTCAAATAAGTTACTGCAACCTCTGCTCTTATTGCACTATTTATATACTCAAAGTACTTGCTTTCTGCAATTTGGCAATCATGTTTACCTCTGTTACTGTGTTGAAGACATGGTCTTATAATGATTATAAAATATTATTCTTACACCCTGTTAAGCTTTATTCTCTAAGAGATGAATTTACACCGGACATTTCTGTAGCAAATAATTATGTTACAGGATATACCAGCAAAATTAAGTCGATTGAGCTGAATATACCTACATACAAAATTGCTTCCCTAAGCAGATACAGCCCCTTAAAGGGCTTTTGTTAATTAAGTGTGTTATGCTCTCACAATTTAGTTGATATAATGTCACTGAGAACGCCTCAGTAACAGAACCTGCCCCTGTGTGTTAGATTTTATAAATTACGTTTGGCTTTTCTTTATAACATTTAAAATGTACCATTGAAGCTTGAAATTTTAATATCGTTCTTCTTGTTGAAATAGTGGCTGCTATCCGTAAAAATGATTGGGTAACCAATGAACACAATATCTTAGTGGGCATGAAAAATAGTTGCGGTGTAAAAGCTAACCAGAGGCCATTTTGAAATTCTTTGTACTTAAGAAAATAGAATAGATAAAACTTGAATTCCCCATTATAATTAGCACACGATGACTTCTGTTTATAGGAATACGTGTTTTATTATGGCTCACTAGCTATATATTTAAAACGTGAAGCATTTTCTATCGACACCTCTTTTGAGATTTGAACCAGTTTCTATAATTATTTTTTTAAATGAAAGCTGTCACCATATAGATTTGCACATTCTGGAAGTCGGCCAGCAGAGTTCTGCTGATTTTTGTAATGGACCACTTTACCTGCATTAAATGTTTATTTAAAATCAACGGCCTTCTGAATTGTGAGACCAACGTCAAAGAACATAATTGTAAAGTGACAGTAATTTTTTAAGAAAATTGATGTATTTCCCAGACGCAATAAGGTGTTTTTTTTAATTACCTTTAGTTGCCTTTGATGCTCATAAGATATCTCTAAACTAAATTTCTTAAGAGCTAGCCAATACTCCAACAACGTAGGGGAAATGTCTCATAGGTCTTACACAACAATTAATAGCCTTCTTTATTTCCCTCTATGTTTTCCAACTTTATAGGAGTGAAGATAACCATCGGCACATGCGCTTATAAGTTCTTAATAAAATTCTAAATCAATGGGAGTTATATCCACATGGATCACGCCAATCAACAATTCCACAATACATTAAATACTGCTCCCTATTTTAAGATCCTAAAATTGTTGTGAAACATGCATCCCAAAGAAAGTGAAATTCAGTTCTCTACCTTTCCGTTGAAAATTGGAAATGGAAAATATCCCATAATTACGGTGAAGACAATGCAATTAAAATAACATCTCAGCTAATTGTCAAAGATAACATAATTACAGAAATATTTGATAATAGTTTATCAACTTTTGGAAACACACTTATTAGTATCTCAAAATTCTTTATTTTACGCCAAAAAATAATTAATATTGCTTTGAAATCGACAGCAAAATTATATCTTTTTGGTCTCGATATGAAAATAGTATATTAAAGTATGAGTGGATAACAAGGTCTTTAAAACACGGGCGAGTGTTTTTATTATACCTGCAATACTAGAAATAAATTACGCACTAAAAACTTAGAAATAATTTTTGTCGTGATAAATCGAGAGGGCATAATAATATTGCTACTATAGTTACGAGAATTGTTTACGTTTTTGTCGCGTCCACGGCCGTTGTTGCATTCAGTCGTGTCAGCAAAATAAAGATAGCGATGAAGTTATAATGTTACCTATATACCTTGTTTCCTTCACAACCTATTAAGCTCGGCGTGCTTTAATTGCCTGTTTTCGCACGCTCAGGCGTGCTTTAAACGGCGATTTTGATGCAGGTATAATAAAAACAATATTTTAGTGTCAACACAATTGGATTAGATAATGACGACGACATTCTATACTTTCCTACAGAATTTCTAAAATCGTTAAATTCCAGTAGAACGTATTCTTATACCGGGTGTCCATTGTCAAAGTCGAACATAGGCAATTAACATTAGTGCATTCACTCGTTCTTAATTGAAATAATTAATTTTTCTGTAGATAATTTTAACAGACGTTGACAGAAGATATCTGATTTACGCCAACTAATTACCAATTTTTTGACAAATGCTATAGAACTTGAGAAGCAAGGCATGGTATATTTAAAAATTTCCAAGTTTTAAATTAGTATTTTAAAATAAAAATCTTATCTTGAATATTATTATTGGTATCATTTGATGCTTAATAATTTTATCTTTCCATTGATACCATTACCTTCCCTGTAAGTTGAATTGGCAAGCAGGAACGGCAAAAACGTTCAATACAATGTTAATCGCCTATGTTCGACTTTGAGAACGGACACCCGGTATATACACTAATAATATTGAAAAATTTAAGTGTGTCTACCGGTTTAATAAATGGGACAAGATTAATGGTACGCAATTTATATGAGAACTGCATAGATTTGCAAGTCTTAAATGGGCAAGCCACAGGTAGAAGAGTATTATTACCGCAACTGGATTTAACACATTCTGATATTCCATTACCATTTTGCTTTCGGAGAAGCATATTTCCTGTGTGCCCAGCATTTGCGATGACTATTAATTAATTACAATAACAAACTTTTGATGTGGGAATATATTTGCCACAACCAGTATTTAGCCATGCTCAATTATATATAGCAATGTCACGTGTGCATTAATTTAAAAATTTAAAATTTTACCTAATGGATCGTGCCACACGTTAAACATTGTCCACAAAGAAGTATTGTAAGTAACTTGTAAAATATTCTGCAACCGGTCCCACTAATTTAGATTAAAACATGAATAAAAGATTACTAGTACTATGTCAACTTACTACAGTATTAGAGGCAAACATTGTAGACAAAAGGCTTCTGATAACCTTATTAAAATATGTCGTGTTTCTGCAGGACAATAGGCAATGTCCCAAGCTGAAAGCTGTTCTTCAAAAACTTCAGGAATGTGATTTTGAGCTGCTACAATATCATTCTTACTCAATAGATCTTACACCACTCGTCTGTTGTCTTTAACCCACGTTAATATAGAGATTCTGTATTAAAATATATTCTTCTCTAATGCAGCTATTAACACTGCAAAACACTGGTTTGTGCACAATTATTACCTTGCAAGAGAAGAAAAGAACTATATTGGATAAATAATGTTTCATTGTTTTATATAATTCCCTTCTATATTAGGCCAAGTATTTAGCAACAGGACATGAATTCCTACTCATGTTAAAAATGTTATTACTTCTTAACAAATATTCTTTGAAATATACTAACACCCACACGAACTTTAGACAATTAGTCTACTTACGTTGAAAATATTTATTTTTAAATTTAGCCAATTTGTAGTATTATTGAATTACATTTAAACAAAAAATACATACGGACTCACACACATACATATTGTCGAAGATGGTCACAATGGATTCAGCGGCCCTCAAAACGCTAAGATCAATCAAAATATCGAGGTCAAATATTTTCGCGATTGAGTGATACTTTCTCTTTGCCTACTACGATTCACTTAACAATAACTTGACTAAAAAATTTAACAGCCACTATCAAAACAATAATTTATTAACAGTTGCTTAGTATTGCTAAACTACATCTTTATTTTTTTATAATCAACACATTACGACTTAAACATAAGTGTATCATATTTTTAAAACATGTTAAACGTAAAATGTCAACGACTTACAATCAAGTAAGTAATACTTTAATAGACAAAAGATACAAGAGCGGCGAAAGAAATGGTTTGATGAAAAATGAGAAAAATAATCGTCAACCTAAGTGAAGTAAGAATCTAAACTCTAAGAGTCACATCAGTCAAAAGTACGAACAGACAATTCTGGAATATATAGAATAAAAAGGCTTGAAACAATACTTGAATACGCTCCTAATACTACTGAAACAATATGAGAAAACACTTGGTAATGCAAATTATACCAATTTGCAAATGAAAAAATATTGCACATAGGATTCGAACTCAGTGCCTACGGAACCCATTTAAACGGGAATGTAAAAGGTAGCGGGCCGCGCGCCCATCGATCGCATCTTGCCACGGAGCTGTGTTTGATATAGTTGCGTAGCAACTGCATTACATTCAACAGTTTATTCTTGCCCATTTTTGTTTTTTAACATTACCCTGTATCTGTTGGGTCTCATTCTTGTCAAGTGTAAAGCCTGACCTATGCGCAAATTATTACCTTCATCTATTTCTCAGTTAATGCAAAAATAAACAAAATTTTATTATTTTAAGATGCTCACCCTGCATACATTTGTCCGAAATTCTCTCGGTTTCAGGTAGATATATAATCTGCATGCAAAATATCGTCTTCCTTCAACAAATAGACTTGAGTTATACCGCCAACAGACAGACAGACAGACAACAGCTGAATAGCTCCACTCTCGCGCAAATGCTGATGAAGCCTTATGAAGATCTTCGCAGAGGGTTGTTGACGATTAGCATAAGTTTCTTAATAACGTCTTACCGCTCGCTTCTCTTGCATTGTCGTTGCACCTACCGTAAATAAAATGCATATTTTCATATAGGCATGGCTTTTATGTATTGTCGTTTACATATTTACGGCCAATTTCGAATATAGAACCGTACAGCGTTCGAATCTCTTTAAATATTGAAGCTCAAAACATTTGAAAAATATAGGATTAGTGAGATTGTTTAGTCACAGAGTCATTTCAAAGTTGTTAAGTCGCGTACGAAAATGAATTTCTCCAAGGAAATTGTTCGTGCAATAATTTTTTACAACTTTCGAAGACGACTAACATGACTTCAATGTGGCGAGGAGCTGACTTCAGTGTTTAATGATGAAGTCCCATGTCTTAGAACCGTCGAACGCTGGTATTTAGAATTCCAGCGTGGACATACCAGCCTTAGGGGCATCTAGTTGCGAGCAAAAAAAGAGGACGTAAAAACAACAAGGATAAGCAAAACTACGAGTGACTGCATAAATACTGCAAATCGAGCCTTTGAGCAACAATAACCCAGGCCCAAATGAAACTGTAAGCTCAGACAACAACAAACCCAAAGAACCGCTTATATTTGTTATAAAATCGATCAAATCATTTAAAAACCTATTGAAATTAGTAGCCAAATGTGAATAGGACATTAAAATATTAAACAATGACGAAGCTAAGGTCCAACCAAAAAATACAGATATAGTTAAGTTTCTATCAGAAAGAAAAGCTGAATTTCATACATACGAAAGAAAAAAAGTGAAGTTTTTAAGTAGTGCTCAAAAACGTTCATTCTTCCGTAAATTTGAACCAATTAAAACAAGAACTTCAAACACATGGCGACAGTGCTACCAATATAGTGAATGTCAGGTAAAGAGTAACTAAGATACCGTTACATATATTATTTGGAAGCTAAAGCCAGCAGAAAGTAATAAGGACATAGCATCGACAAATTATCTTATTCAATAGTCAAATTTGAGTCATCTATTGCAAACCGCCAAATACCCTGATGCGCTAAGTGTCAAAGACCTGGTCAGACTAAAAATGTCTGCAATAGAAGTCTAAGATGCGTTAAATGTACTGGAAATTATCTATCTAGGTCTTCAAATAAAAAAAACGTGCTGACATCTAGGTCGTAAGTCTCAGTTGTCACTTGCCAACAAAATATTATTGTACAATACTATAATAAAATCAATTTGGTTATACGAGATACAGTTATGGGGTACTACTAGCAACTCTAATATCGACATCTTAAGACTCTTTCAGTTCAAAGTGTTCATATCATGGTGGCCGCACCGCGATACGTTCCCAACGGGGTCATACGGCAAGACCTCGCTATTCCAACGATCAACGAGGAAATTCAAAAATCTAGTGCTCACCACCGGGTTAAGCTAGGTGTCCACCCTAATAACCTGGTGGAGACTCTTCTCGACAATGACACTGAACAACCACGACTTAAAAGATTTAAGTCTTCAGACTTGCCAATACTCTTTGAGTGATGTGTGCAGAGGAGCGTATACTTGTATAGGTTTAGATTTTAGGTTTAAGCTAATCAATTGTCAAATCACTAAACGTTATCTAGAAAATATATAATTCCTTCATGTTATTAATTATAAATAATCGAACTATTTACTGAATGTCGCTTAGCGTTAGACTATAAAACGTATTAATAGAAAAATATCATTATGTTAAGTAGGAGTTGAATTTTTTAATGATTTACACTACAATATAGCCCTTAGAGACTTTCAGTAATTGATATAACATGCATTGGTAATTGAAAGACATGAAGGTTGAGGATTCAATGATGTCTCACCTATATTAAGCTTAAAACTAGTTTAATATATAGTCACTAATCCATAAGTTATACAATACGTCATCGCTACACAAATAAATTTTTTTACGACCGACCAGAAAATATGCAGTTTCTGGAGAATTTTTTCACCAGCCAGGCAAGACCGGAAAACGGGCATCAGGGATGGAAACAGGTTTGTGTTATTGTTTGGATAAGTCAAATAATAGATACTACTGTCATAATTTTTTTAAGTTTTCGAAAGTGAATTCGCAAGTTTGAAAGTATGGACTCGAATGTCGTAAAAAATTATTGAACGATACGTGACCAGAAAGTAGTGTTTTGCAGGTCTCCCCAAGCTTCCAGGGCGAGCCGCAGCAGGTCTGCCCTGGAATCTACTTGGTTCGACATGCAAAACACTACTTTCCGGTCTTGTATCGTAAGGTTTTAGTTATTTACCTAACAAGTTCGGGAAGGTAACTTTCCCGAATGAGCACTTTGTTTCCAGCACGACCGAAGGGAGTGCTGCATGTAGTGCGAATTTGAGAAAATTCTTCACGAAAAAGTTAGGTACAATGTTTTTTGTAAAGAATAATTGAAAGTATTCTAAAAAAATTTAAAAAATATTATTATTTAGTGTTTTACTATTTTACTGAGTTGACAGCACAAATAAGTAAACTTTTATACATACCTTACACACATGTTAACTTTTGTCGTAGATCAACACACAAAAGTGTAAGGTACCGCCATTAGTGATTTTTTTTATATCTATCCTTGTCGCATAATTGCCCTACTTTTTGTTCGAAAGTAAAAAGCACCGCAGTGAGGGAAAGGTAACTTTCGACGCATCGGGAATGACCGGGAAATATGAATTTTGAAGTCATGAGTACAAAAAAAATCTTTTCAAACGTGGTAGTTCTTTACCATATTCTATTAGGCAGTTTACTAGGGTACAGTACCAGGGTGACCACTAATGCTGTCGCCATAACTCGCTCTAACCTGTTGTATTTCTTGGTAAATTGTAGGAACTGAAAGACCATGTCTTATGATTTCGTTGGGGACGTATCCTAGCGCATTTACTATGGTTCTAAGTACGTTCGATTGAAATCTCAGAATTTTGATATTGGATGTTTTTCCAGTGTGCTATAGATGTATTTCATAAGTTTTTATTATACCTGCATCAGAATCGCCGTTTAAAGCACGCCTGAGCGTGCGAATACAGGCGATTAAAACTCGCCGAGCTTTAAAGGTTGTCAAGGAAACGACTGAATGCAACAACGGACATGGACGCGACAAAAACGTAAATAATTCTCGTAACTATAGTAGCAATATTATTATGCCCTCTCGATTTATCACGACAAAAATTATTTCTAAATTTTTAGTGCGTAATTTATTTCCAGTATTGGGGGTATAATAAAAAATAGCGTAAAGTATTCGTGGATAACTGGTCTTTAAAACACTTGCTCTATTTCGAGCACTCCGGCTACGCCGTCGTGCTCGAAAACTCGAGCGTGTTTTAAAGACTTTGTTATCCACTCATACTTTAATATACTATTATATGAGTTTGAGCATCGCTTCATAAAGGACTGTAGTGGCCTGTGCTCATGGCACTACATAGTAACTGGTTGGTATGGTTATGATTAGTTTTATTTATACAAATGTAAAAACACAACGCATTAAAATCATTCTCCAAACGATACGTTTTATTTCTAAATATTAATGTAAGGGCATGGTATTCTATACTCATACCATTGCCCCCTTAC
The DNA here is from genome assembly GCA_940337035.1 of Agriotes lineatus. Taxonomy (NCBI): domain Eukaryota; kingdom Metazoa; phylum Arthropoda; class Insecta; order Coleoptera; family Elateridae; genus Agriotes; species Agriotes lineatus. Next base: position 13,228 of record CALNHX010012781.1, read on the forward strand.
AGTTGGTGACCCCATGACGCTAAAACGGCACTTCCAAAACTCCTTCTACCAGCCAGTCAACTGACCCCTACACTTCACAACTACAGGTTCGTGTTACAATTTGGTTCCACTTCGGTTCAAGCCCTTCTTGGCGGCCCAGGAACACATCGTTCTGGGGCATTGCTTGTTCGCGGGCTCTACACAGTTCGACACGACTGCTTCGCCCTCCGAGCAAATGCTCCTACGAACTTTAACGTTTCCTACACTCGAAGAAGGAGCCCTGCCAGGAACTCATCGTTCTGGGGCATTGCTTGTTCGCGGGCTCTACACAGTTCTACACGACTGCTTCGCCCTCCGAGCAAATGCTCCTACGAACTTTAACGCTTCCTGCACTCGAAGAAGGAACCCTGCCATTACAAAGCTTCTTCCCGTTCCTCGACACCTGGACCTCGAGCTTCGCCCTTCGACGGTCCCATTGTGATGCTTTTTCGAACCATTGGACTTCACCTCATATGTCAATGTCAAAATCCAAAATTTCGCTTAGGGGGGGGGGGGGGGGGCTAATGTAGTGGCCTGTGCTCATGGCACTACATAGTAACTGGTTGGTATGGTTATGGTTAGTTTTATTTATACAAATGTAAAAACACAACGCATTAAAATCATTCTCCAAACGATACGTTTTATTTCTAAATATTAATGTAAGGGCATGGTATTCTACACTCATACCATTGCCCCCTTACAGGACTAACTAACCCTCCAAGGATGGAAGCTGCGACTGCCCACTTTCAACCAATACATTTCCACCAATTGCTCACGCTTTGCCCACATGTGTATTCTACAGGTGAATACCGAGGTAGTTGGCGTTATCGGCTTATGGAATCTGTTGATTATTAAACGTCAACGGTGAACAGGTACTTTTTCTTAATGTGAATGTCACTACACAGATTTGCTTTCATTTATTTCAATGCGCCACTTTTTACACCAACGCTGTGTTTTATCTGAATGATCTGGTAGCTCATAAGATGCTAGGTTTGGGTAAGTGTACGATACGAGGATAGCCATGTCATCCGCGAAAGTAGCAACCATTGCAACACTATTGGGTCCAATACGCTGCCTTGGGGAACACCCGAGGTATTAGCTCATTGCCATATCTGATAAGAAAGTGCATGTTGGTTAGGTACGATTTCAAGATGTCAAAGTAGTATGTGGGTAGGTTTTCTTAGTTTTTCAAAGAAATACCTCGTACCAGACCTTATCGAAGGCCTGTGTAACGTCGAAAAATGCTGCAGCGCAGTACCGTCTCTCTTCAAAGTCTTTAGTGATTTTGTCCACCGCTCTGTGAACCTGCTCAATTGTTGCATAGTTTCTTTGCAAATCAAATTGATGGTCAGGTATGAGATGATTATTCAGGAGTATTATGTATAGCATCTCTACGAGCATTTTCTTAAATACTTTCGACAGCACTGGTACTAGACCGATTGGTCAGTAAAGTGCAGGATGCTCACTAGGTCTTCCCGGATTTGGTATTAAGATTATTACGGCATTTTCCACTGTTCCAGGAAATCTCGAAGTCTTGGGAATGCATTGAATGAATGAGTTATGAATTGATAACCTCTTTGTGGAAACTATTTAAGTAGTTTGTCAGTGATTAGATCGTTACCGGGGCTTTGTGTAAATTCGCTTTTTCGAATAGTAGTTTCTACTTGGTTGATTTTAAGTTGGTAAATTAGCATGGTTATTTGATACGGCAGTTTGAAAACGTCTTCCTCATTGTCTTTTTTTACACCGGAAACGATTTGAAAACATTAACTAAGTTTTCAGTAAAGGTTTCAGGTATTAATGGCGGTACGAATCAGTGCTTCGTGCTACTGTGATTACTTTTAGTATCTTGTGCCTCTTCACACCAAAACACGTAGTCGTCTGCTTGCAGCGGTAATGGATGCTTCTACTAGTTTTGTGTAAGTACTACCAAGGGTAGAGAAACGTTGAAAGCTGTAAATAACATTGGATTACAATCCTTGACCACAAATGAACCTACACACTAGACGGACCTAGGAAAACAACTGGACTTGCTTGACCTGTGCTTTGTAAAAGGTATAAACATAAACTTCTCAAGAGCTTATTTTTGCCTTGACCTCTTTACAGATCATTCATCAGTACTAATGACATTGGGTGCAAATGGTATAATCAAAGAGAAGCCACCATCATTCATCAATAAAAGCACAAACTGGAACCGTTTACAAGAGCTAGTTGATAAATCATTGAATATGGATATCCCATTAAAAACAACAAAGGATCTAGAAGATGCAGTGTACCACTTCAACCAGGTAGTCCAAAAAGCAGCTCACCAGGTCAGACCAGAACATATCCAATTCCGTAAACCCTAATATAGTTAAACGGAAAATTGCAGAGAAAATGCGCCTAAAAACACACAACTCAAACCTTCTTTCCAACATCAGAAATAAGAGGTGTAAATTTGTTTTAGAAATCGTTTAGATAGTGTAACCAGTGCATCTTTTTTTTGTATTAAGGTAAGTTTCTACTAGCAGTGATAATCTATACTACCTTTTGACACTCGCTACCTATTTTATTTTATATGAAATAGTACAATTGCTATGAATAAACTAAGTATTAGGGTATTTTAATATATTTTCATGAAGGAACGATTCCAAGTATTTACAATTAGATTTTACTTGTAGTTCAAGCCATTTCACGCAGAAATATTTAATTTTATTTTATGCAAGTAGTTAATTAAGTAATACAGATTATGTATTATACAAGTTTGTTAAAAAATAGCACCTGTATTAGAGCTACTAGTTTTAATAATGTAGAGTTATTAAAAATTTATGTGGATTTCTACAACGTGAAAAAGCTTATTTTCACATCTCAGCTTTAACGAAAATGTAGCAAAATTAAGTTTTAAATTGAGGCGCATTAAAAGCTAACACTTTAATCTAGCAACAACTTAGACATTTTTAGATACATAAAAACTTATAACAATAAAAGTAGGAGATTATGGAGGTTTTGTTCGCTTTTATGGATTTCGCCTTTGGGAGAAACAAAAGAATAAATGCAAATTGAAGCTGTGTATTCCAGACACAAAGTCAGGTGGCTACAAATAAAACTTTACTGTAAGTAAATATTTATGTACTTCGGAACTTTTCTTATAAAACCGGGTGAGAAGTAGCGAACTTTCATTGAATCAAATTTAATAAACTTTACGAGCGCTGCAGGGTAAATGTTACAATTCTTCTCGATGCCCTGTTTTTCAGGAAATAACTTCAACAATTTATGCCTGTTTAACTTTTAAACCAACAATACCCATACACGTTGCTGCCAGTGGGGACGTGTAAAATATAGGAACGTTCTCTGCAATATTACCGCAGTTTAATTATAAATGTGCATTCGCTTCGATCGACGTAGCGTTGAGATGGAGGAGTTAAGCTGATTTATGGTTACCCTCTACCTAACGTTAGACCATGAATAACTGCAATACTCTTTAAATCCTTTGTGAAAATTGAGGATTAGCCGCGCACTCATACGATATATCTTCTTTTTATGTTGGGACACCCTTTGATAAATTGTTTGATGACCTATTCCGAACGGGCTTTAGCAAATACTTATTGTAAATTTTTCACGAGCAAACGTTTAAGAATAATATTTCTATTCTCCAAACATCGTGTTCTAGAATAGTGCAATTTCAGCACGAGCAATCTGATAATCCAAAAAACTCTAACATCATAAATTAACCAGTTAATTGTATAATCCGGATTTAGGGCTGCTGTTTATCTTTTTTAACTCCAAAGTTTACCAGATTTTTGGAAATAATTAAATTTACTAATTTTCGTTAACTTCGTTTAATTCATTTAATATTTAGCTTAGCAACAGAGTAAACAGGAGAAAGTTTCTATTTTAAATAAAACTCTAATTTATTATTAATTATTAATCAAATGGAAAAGCAGAGGGTTTAACTTTTTATTTAGCGTGACATTTTCCAGTTATAACGTTGTATTGTTTACATACAACCCACGGTTGACGATGGCACTGCCAAATTTGTTTTTTTTTTGTTTTTAGGGGCACAACGTTTGCTGTATTTTTTTAGATAATAGAAGTTGCAAGTTACAATCGTCACTACTTGATGAGTTTTAAAAAAAAATCAGTTGTATCTTCTCCAATATTATAAAAAAAGATATTATACTATTCCTAACAAGAAAATAGAACAATATCTAAATCTACTAGCTATGAATTATTTATATTTTAGTTGATTAAATGACCTTAACTGTCTTGTGAATAATTCAAACCTCTCATTTGTCATATAAAATTTGAATATCAAAATATAAAACTAGATAAATGTGCAATTTGGAGAATTGTTATACCATTTTCAAAACAAGAAACATCGTGGCTTTTGAAATTACACCTGATCTATGCATAGTTGACTGGCGTGTTGAAATAATTTTAAATTTGTTCGCATCTCAGCTCATTAAAAATTCAGATTCACACAGCAATAAAAATGTGCCCTGGTTTTTTTATTATAATAATATATTGTTGAAATTAGAAAAATAAAAGCTGGCCACTGTCATACAAATCGAATAGGATGGGATTAAAAACGAATTTGACTACGCTTTGGTATAGTTCGAAAGGTCAGAATAAACTTTATTCTTATGATATTTTTGTATACTTGCATATAAATTACGCTAGGGTTATAGGAGCATTCTTAAAATTTTCAATAGGAGCATCGATTACATTATACTGTAGTAAATTCTAGTTTTCTACGACTTAGTTTGCAGAAACAAATTTACTGGAATTTAATGGATTATTAACTCCTCTACTAAGACATAATTGCTTATACATAATGAGATACGAGTATATGTTTAACCCACTTTTAAGTATATTATATAAACGCTTTTTGTATCTAAGAAAGAAGTAACCTTAACTTAACATATGCTTTCCATTTATGCTTTTTTGAAATTGTATAAATTTCTGCCTTTTCGCAGTCTTATAAGTGTTAAGGTATCGCTAAGCATATTATATAAAAAATATTACAATAGATATGTTTTTATTATATTTCTAATATGCTTTTCATTACTTGTTCGCTTAAATCGGAATAAACTTCTTCGTTTTTACATAGCCTTTGTATTAATTTGATATAACACTGCCTACTCAACATACGAATGTTCATAAAAAATAGAGACTTCCACGTATAGTTAGTAATAACGTTATTGTTAAGTATGTTGCTGTTACTATCTCTTTAAATTCGATGACACGAAATTTAATGGGATAAACTTAAATATTTTGTACAGGGTGGGTAAATTGCGATGTTTTCTTAGGAAATCTCGATAACTATACAAGATATGAACGCCGAACTTTGGTCTTATTTTTCAGGAAAAGCGTAATAGTAAAAGCCAGAATTAACTAGCGTCTTTCGTTTTCAATATTTAAATAAAAGTTCGATTTTTCGACTTTTGTTTTGTGGCTATATCTTAATTATTTATGAAAATAGATAAAACTAATTTCTATGTTCTTCAGGCACCTTTTTGATAGAAATGTATAATTTACTCAGTTTCACTAGATTATACAACTGTGTATGCGGTAAAAGAGAAAGCATTAAGTAAGTACCTACATATAACAAAATCACAATTTTTAAAATAGTTTTTAATATCTATTCATATATCTATCATATACCTAATTAAACAAGGCACATGGAATTGCGTTGCTACCATGCTCACCGTTTGATTGTCAGAATTAATCACTTTTTATTGTTTGTTTATAATATTATACAGTTTTCGTAATAAATTTGGGCACATGGAACATTGTTTTATTATCCATTTCTCAAAAACTAGAATTCTTAATAAAACCCATTCACCTCCGCATACTAAAAATACACTATTTTTCAAAATACAAAATATTAATTGGAAATATTTGTTATAAAATTTTAATTAAAAATGATAATTGCTGTGAATTGTTATTGATGTTGGAATTATTTGTTATTAAATTTTGTAATATGTTCGACAGTATATTGTAGCGTACCCCATAATACGTTAACTTTGATGCAGGTATCTCATTGTCTATAATACACACCACAGAGGTAAGAAAACATAGGAAAAAACATTAATAATTGTTTTTAGGGGCAGATAGCTTAGACTGCATCTTCAAATTCTAAACAGCGTTTTTGTGTATTTTGAAAACTGAGGGTGCATTATTCTTGAACTATTTTCATATTTTATAATGTCTCCAGTATACAGAAGAAGAAGAAGACGAAATTTTGGCAAGTGCTTTTTTTGTTTGGGAAGATTTATTGACTTTTATCAAGAATACATTTTAATACATTTTTATGCGTGTCCAAATTTATGAAGGACAGTGTATAATCTATAATGTATTACATATTATGATATATATTATCCAAATGGAAAAAATCTTCTTTCTCACGATGTCACAGCCAACTATGAGTTCCATATAAAAAACACAACTTTATGGTTTAACCAGAAATACCCGAATTTCAAAACTTCTTTGAAAAATAGAGTACGCCACTGCATTCTTATCAAAACAGTGTCTGGAAAATATAGAAATGACTTTTCCTTACTTTGATAAATAAGAGAGATATAGCCAGAAAATTAAAAGTCAAACCTTAATTTATAACTCGAAAACAAAAGACGGTAGTCAATTTTGGTTTTCAGCATTGAGTTTTTTCTGGAAAGAAGAGATCGAGGATAGGGAGTCCATCGACTATGGATATCGAGGTCCACTATGAAAACATCGCAATTTGCCCACCCTGTACAATAAATTCTGTTTTCTTAAAAAGAAATTCGTCCTGTTTCCTTTATCACTAGCATTCTGTTTTACATTTTTGTTCTTTTTAGAAAAATACAATGTGCTTTAAAACAATACAAATAGAAAAAAAGTGGACGTGACTACCTCCCTGGACTTTCCCATACTGGAAACTGTTCATATCGTCTTTATTCAACAGTCTTTACAACATATCAAAATTTCAACACGTCTTCACCGTGATAAGCGTTTACACTTTCACGTAAATTGCGGGTAAATATAAAAGAATGTGTAGTTCAAAACGTGACCACCGAGCTTCTGTAGATGGCGCCAAGTGGACAAGCCGCCACTGTGCTAGTTTATGTATTATTTTCCTCAAAACGGCTGTAGCACCGAGGTGAAATTTTCTAAGTACCTGGAAATTATATTTTCTAGGGCATACAAAATCGATTTTTTTATTTTCGCGGAAAAAGATTCTTTGACGCAAAAATATAACAACCGTTAGAATAAAAAAATTATTTTTCAAAAATAGAGGGGAGAGGGGGCCGGTGCGCTTACATATATCCACAAGTGTAATATTTTTTTGCATATTCATATGCTCCATTATGCACTGAGGAATTCAGTGAAAACCCCAGCTACCTATCTTGTTTTGTTTATTAATTAAAGGGGTTTAAATTTTCAAACTTCAAAGCTTCGTAGAGGGCGCCACAGATAATTCATGAGAGTCTTTAAAAAGCAGATCGATAGCCCTTTTCGGGGTCTATCAGTGTATGAAGTTTAAACAAATTCCTGTGTGCAGTTTTTGAGAAATGATTTTTAGAAAATTTCCAAAATTTTTAAAATTTGTAATTTAGGCCCCTTAATATTTTTTAAAACACTTTTTATATCACCTCATGTTAGCCTTCATATACTATTAAAAAAAAATCAATTGAATCGATTCATCCGTTTTTGAGTAATAGGGCGTTAAACTCAAAATTTTCAAAAAATCATAGCGCCTTTCATTTTAAACCTAGCGAGTTCGGCAAAAAACTAACAGATTTGTCTTATGACCCTCTATCGTTTTCAAAATTTTAATCACGAAAACAGTGATACCAAAAAAAATGCGTAACTTCCGCTTCCGGTTTCGGATTTTTTTGAAAAGCTTATTTTGTCGATGAATTTTCGATACACCCCCGCATTCCAAAGTGCATCAAAATCGGAGCAATACTTTCGGCTGTAGGAGCGTCACCCACCCACACACGCACACACAGACAGACATTTTTTAAAAACCACTTTTTTGGGTTCCTCGAGGCCCAAAACGGATATTTCTGTGAAAATCTCGATTTCCAAAATTTTCATGATTCCAAGACTTCCCTACACCTATGGGTATGGGAAAGTAATAATAAAACACGATCGTTCAATCATGTACGTCTATAACTGTAAAAGACTAAACTACATCGAATTGCATATAATTGAAGTTTTTAAAAATTCTATTTAGTATGGAACAAACGCATATTGTGGTTATTTGACCTCTTTCTAACAATTATTCTGAATACAGTTATATGTTAAAATTTAGAAAAAAAAAACCAAGTAGATTATTAGTTTAATGATAATTCTAGCATCAAAATGAAAGGTTAAGCCACATATAAACTGAATGACAATAAATTAGAACATATAATGTAACACATAATTGCTTCTACACTTGAATTTTCTTCTGCCACTTAATTATATTTAACTAATTTGAATATAATGCTACCGTTTATATTTTTAGTTTAAAAAATGTTTATAACGTTATTAATCAGTAAGTTCAAAGCATCATAAAGTCTGCAATGCAATTCTTAAAAATTTCATCCCACTTCAAGGAATAATTCAGAGAATGGTATTGTGTCTAAGCAAATAGGCGGTTATAGCTACAGTTTTAATAAATGCCGACATGCTCATTAAAATAGCAGAATACTAGCGAATAAAGAAATATAAAGTTTTAAATGAAAAGTTGAGATTTACATTTAAAATGTAAACATCATGAGGTATTTTCATTTACGTTGAAATTCTAAGTTAGCCCTGGCTCTGTACTATTTAGACAATACATTTATTTTAAGGTTTTACTTGCAAGTGCACATATCCTATAAATTAGAATATGCTGTGTAAATAGCTATATAAGAACAGAGAGTAGTTCTCGAAGTCGAAAACAAACAAGGCGTATTAAGAATTCGAAACTTCATCTTGAATTGTAAATGATGGTGAAGTATTTTATCTGCATAGGGAAACTTATATTGAAAAAGTTTTGAAACAGAGTAATATATAAAATGTAAAATCATCAAAAATACCTATGGATGCTAAGGCTATAAACAGCCCGTTCAAAAGTTTCCACGGCTTCCGCAAGGAATAAAATGTGCCTACTGATATATTTTACTAAATTTATGAGAAAACATTTGTTGTAATATGATCTGCATATAACCTCCACAGCTAAAGCAATGTTAAGAAGCTATGTTTTATCCTAATTATTTGAAGGGGCTGCGGGCTTGAACATATATTCAAGGCAATAAAACACTCGTACGGCGGTAAAATTGATTAAACTCCCAAAGCAGAAAACTGCTTTTAAAGAACTAACTTCCCATACCCCA